>JASTWK010001217.1:0-44489 GCA_030770225.1 Temnothorax unifasciatus
ATTGGTAACAAGATTTAATTGTTGCAGGATCATAGACACTCGGCTACCGTAATCGACTACTGATTCATCGGGATGTTGAGTTATTTTAGCAAGTTCTCCATACAACTGTGACGAAGAGTAGACTGGAGCGAACCTAGTTCTTAAAACTGCAATAAAGATTCTATGTCATTATATTCTCCGCTTAATGCTACCCTCAAAGCAGGTCCGACTAATTTATTTTTAATCATTTGAACAAGTCCATATTCCGCGGTAGGAGAGATCATATTCCTAGCATGCGTGCAACTATTTGCGAATTGTAAAACTGGCATGTTCTTTCCGTCAAAAGGGAGAATTGTCTCGGCTGCATCCCGCAAGCTTATATACGGCGCGTTTACAGTTCTACGGGTCCCGTCGATATTCATTTCGTCTATTTGTCTAGTTATATCGCTTATTGTTGTATTATCCATGGCCATTTTGGTTATAGTTATTATAACTTATTGTAATTATTGTAAAAGAAAGGATAAATGGTCGGTCGCAAGATTAATAAGATCGCACTTACATGTATCGTGTGATAATGACAAAGAGAACGAGAATTATGCGCGACTCCATGAAGCCTTGTCCTGTGCTCGTGTAGACAGCCTTATCCCCGCAACTGCTCCCTGGAATGGATCCTCTTCTCAATGTAGAGACAGGATATGGTCGAACGAGTGCAGCAATCGGTTTCTTCTTCCGCTACTGGCTCATTCAGCATCCAGAGAATTGAAGTAGTCGTCCCAAGGGATCCTTCTCGGATGTCCAAGATGTTCAATCCTTTCAGCTATCCCACGGGATTACCTCTTTGGCAATCCCACCGCTGCCACCAAAAATTCAGCTATGTGACGTCCTGGGTGATGCGGGTGGTTGACGATCCGCCAAACGTCCTTCGCTGATGGTTCTTCTTCTTCTGCTGGTTAAGGGAGTGAAATCCCAGGATAACTAACTGTCTCCGTTGATGCAGGCCGTGGCTCCTCGAAGTCGGCAAGGATATTAGGTAGGTAATGTTCAATAAACTCTTTTTCTTGAATGAAGATATTTAGTTAAACTTCCGATATAAGGTTTATTGCTGATTTTGAAGTACAAATGGTTACTTATGGAAGAAAGGCACAAGTATAAGATGTGGTCGTGTTCTAAGCTTGCCCCAATCTTCATCGAATGGTTCGGGGCTCACGCTTTTATACATTTTTGGAAATAGTAGTGGGGGTAATACATTCTTTGTTACAGATGAGTCATAAGGGCGGTGGCTGGGCGTTGCCAGGCGAAGTGAGTCTACTTCGGCCTATACGGCTCGCTAGCCAGCTATAATTCTACGTATGACTGGATTTCACTCGTATGAGTCACTCAGTGACCTTGGTCTGATTCTATTTTACTTCGGTGAGACGGATTGAGAACGATACCTTCATTAAAACATATATGAAAAGTTTTTATGGATTTAAAGAATATGAAATAGATATTAAATATTACTAAAATTAATATTGAAGATTAGCCTTTATCTTTAGACATACCTTACATAAAGCAGAATAATGTAATTGTACATTTAAAATGGTTATTGGCATGTCTAAAGTATAAAGTAAACGAAAGGCATTGCTCTCTTTGTCTAACGGCTACTACGGTACATAAGTCTCTCTCTCTCTCTCTCCTATAGGTTGTTCAATATTCGCATCTCGCTCGGATTCATGTTCCTACGTGGCGCATAATACAATTCTGTCCTTCTCAGGTTCGTGTGTGACTCTAAGTGCTATTGCTAATGTTAATTTAATGAACATGCGCATATAATTGTTTATAACAATTATGATGGAAATGTGGTTAGAGACGATAACAATGATCTTAATATCATATTAATGTTATTAAGTATAGATGGAAATGGTTAGAGTTGTTTTTAGTATGATGAACTAATGAAATTAATTTATTCATATAACAAAATTTTATTATGTCTCATATCTCAGAAACGGTTAGGAATCTGATAGTGGTGTATAGGAAGGATATTGCTGGGCTTTCACTAAACTATAATATAGCATAAGAAAATTATATTGTTTATATTTTTATTTGTCAATGGCAAATTATTTATTAAACAATCTGAGAGTTTTTGATTCGCATATTAGTTTATTAGGTTCCTCTTAATTACGCGGTTTTGATTCTGCAATAAAATAATTTGTTTATATAACACTTTAGTTTGTTGTTATAAATATTTTGTAAATAAACAATTGGATAATAGATGTTAGTTGAGTTTCGACTACGCTTGACCAATGCTACAATGCTATATAGGTCGGGTCTCCAGATCAGCAAACATTTTCTTTTTTGTGGGGCAGTGAGTTGCTGCATCGAGGGACTTATTTTTATTTGCTACTACGGCCCTGTGTTACTTTAAAATTTCATACCGCTTTTGTTAATGGGGGTAACAAGGTTTTGACCTATATAAAAGTTGTTGTATATGATCTGAAGAATAAAATAAAAATAGTTATTAATATTGTTAATAATGTATTTATAATTGTTTATAACAATAAGTTACAAAATTGAATTATTAAATGGTAAATATTTTCCTGTCAAATGACGCTAATGATTATCCTCAACATGTATTTATTTTGTTTTCGTTTCTCAGTCCTTTCTTTATATTTTATTTTAATTTATTTCGAATGTCTATCACTGTCCTTGTCTTACTCATAGCGAATTCACATAAGGCGAGTATTAAACTATCCTCGTCTTTCATATAGGAGGCCGTATGCTAACTTATTGCATAGGGAGGATGTATTAAACTATCTTTTTCTTTATGCTTATGGCATAAGTCCGTCTCTCTCAGATTCATGAAACGAATGTTCAATTTTCAATTGCATTTATTAATTTAATTAATTTAGGTAGGAAATCGGGGTTAACGTTAATGATACCTGAGGACATAAAAGATTCCATTTTTAATGTAATATTTAAGTGTCAAAATTCTTGTTCCAAAATGATTTTTGTTATAGCCAAAATGTATAAAAGACTAAGAATATTAATGTAAAAGTGATTTGGTCTTCCTAAGTTTGAATGGTAAAAAGTTTAAAATGGCGGACACTGAACTTTAATAATTTATAGCTCGAGAACGGTAAGAGATAGAGAGATGGGGTTTCTTTTGTTGTAATTAAGTGGTTAAAGACTTGTTTTTAAGGAAATTGAAATTTATGTGTTTTATGGATTTCTGTAATTTTCGATTATATCTCGAAATTGGAAAGAGCTAAGAGATGGGAGTTTTCACAGGACTGTTTGATATACTCTACCGAGTTCCCGTAGTAATTTTATTGATTAATTTTTATATATTTTTTATAATAAAATTTATGTTAATTTGTTTATTTTGAGAGGTACAAAAATAAGTTATAAACAAAAGTTGTCTGACTCCTTATGACGGTTCTGATTATCATACCAGTTGGGTCGAATAATGACTTATTTAAACTTTTAATAAATTGTTAACATGGAACATACATGTATTTCCGTTAGATCCGCGAGACGGCGGCTTAAGGCGGCCATCTATTATTTTGTGAACGCATATATGAAGGCATGTGTTAGCTGCTTTAAGAACGCGTACAGCTGATTGACTATTGTGACAGTTGAGTGAAGACGGCTGTTATAAGTTATTAATTTAATTGTTGTTTGCAGGTGCTGTATGCGAGCAATCAGTCAAAAGGAAGGAAAAGAAAAATTTATGCTGACAAAACAGGTGGTGGATGGGTCGTCAGACGTGACACTACCTAATATCCTTGCCGACTTCGAGGAGCCACGGCCTGCATCAACGGAGACAGTTAGTTATCCTGGGATTTCACTCCCTTAACCAGCAAAAGAAGAAGAACCCATCAGCGAAGGACGTTTTGGCGGATCGTCGACCAGCCGCATCACCCAGGTCGTCACATCATCTTGAATAATCACCAATGAAATGTTGTACTAGCAGAACATATTTTAATTGATTATATAAATGATGTTAGAAAGATGAAGAAAGCTTCTTATTTTCCAAAATTGCCTTTTTCAAAATTTTAACGATTTTCAACGTAACTGACTGATTTAAAATATCATCGTGTTATTGTTGTATAGCATTGCAGTGGTGACTATTTAAGCATTGTATTACCTTATTCCAAACAAGGATAAAATCTCTTTAAAGACAAACAATGAGCCAATCTCTTATTAATAAAATAAGTAGTACATTTTCTCCAGGTGTTCACATTATTCTGTCTATCCCCTGTATATAAAGCTACTAAAAACATCGATTTGAAGCATATAAAACATCTATGAATTTAAATAATTGTTTTTTAATAGAAACTGATTAAAAATAATATTATACCCCATACAGCACATGATATCTTTCGAATGTTCTGTACTCGTACTGTACATATACGTACCGTATATAATATACCTGGAACATTTCTATAACATCTCTAATAGTACATTATTTTTCGTAAATTCTCAGGATGTACTTGTAATATCTCACAGTAGTACAATAGTTTTCATAAATTCTCAGGATGTACTTGTTATATCTCACAGTAGTATATTATTTTTTCGTACATTCTCGTATACTACTCAGAATATATTAATTAATACGAATCAGAAGATAAAGTTCCGCTCGCGGCGTGTTGCTTTCACCGATCACCGAATCGGCTAAGTCCGAAGGCGGCGTGTGATGCGCGCGCATGGGCGAGAGCCGAAGTCGCCCCGATGAGAGTCGATCGGGCACGAAGCCACGAACACGAAGTCGGGAAGTCGGACACGTCGGCGGTCGGACATCTTGTCGAAGTTATTCAGTTATTGTGAGTTGTGTGATCGAGTTGTGTCGTGCACGCAAGCGAGAAGCGCGCGAGGACAGGAAACGATCCGTGAGTGCGAATCATGATTCGTAAATAGTGAATCGAGCGAGAATCTGCACAAATTAATGTCACTGTTGTTATTATATTTTTCAGACTCGACGACCGGTGTTTCCTCCGTTTATCCTTATACGGACTTATCTCGTGTGTCGTCCTAATCTAAAACGTTGCTGAAACGTTGCGTCAGCCTCTCGCTTTTGCCTTTCGTTCACTTCTACATTCGTAAAGAACGGAAAATATTGGTAAGTTTATTATCATAATTCGTAAATAGTGAATCGAGCGAGAATCTGCACAAATTAATGTCACTGTTATTATATTTTTCAGACTCGACAACCGGTGTTTCCTCCGTTTATCCTTACACGGACTTATCTCGTGTGTCGTTCTAACCTAAAACGTTGCTGAAACGTTGCGTCAGCCTCTCGCTTTTGCCTTTCGTTCACTTCTACATTCGTAAAGAACGGAAAATATTGGTAAGTTTATTATCATAATTCGTAAATAGTGAATCGAGCGAGAATCTGCACAAATTAATGTCACTGTTGTTATATTTTTCAGACTCGACGACCGGTGTTTCCTCCGTTTATCCTTACACGGACTTATCTCGTGTGTCGTCCTAATCTAAAACGTTGCTGAAACGTTGCGTCAGCCTCTCGCTTCTGCCTTTCGTTCACTTCTACATTCGTAAAGAACGGAAAATATTGGTAAGTTTATTATCATAATTCGTAAATAGTGAATCGAGCAAGAATCTGCACAAATTAATGTCACTGTTGTTATTATATTTTTCAGACTCGACGACCGGTGTTTCCTCCGTTTATCCTTACACGGACTTATCTCGTGTGTCGTCCTAATCTAAAACGTTGCTGAAACGTTGCGTCAGCCTCTCGCTTCTGCCTTTCGTTCACTTCTACATTCGTAAAGAACGGAAAATATTGGTAAGTTTATTATCATAATTCGTAAATAGTGAATCGAGCGAGAATCTGCACAAATTAATGTCACTGTTGTTATTATATTTTTCAGACTCGACGACCGGTGTTTCCTCCGTTTATCCTTATACGGACTTATCTCGTGTGTCGTCCTAATCTAAAACGTTGCTGAAACGTTGCGTCAGCCTCTCGCTTTTGCCTTTCGTTCACTTCTACATTCGTAAAGAACGGAAAATATTGGTAAGTTTATTATCATAATTCGTAAATAGTGAATCGAGCGAGAATCTGCACAAATTAATGTCACTGTTGTTATATTTTTCAGACTCGACGACCGGTGTTTCCTCCGTTTATCCTTACACGGACTTATCTCGTGTGTCGTCCTAATCTAAAACGTTGCTGAAACGTTGTGTCAGCCTCTCGTTTCTGCCTTTCGTTCACTTCTACATTCGTAAAGAACGGAAAATATTGGTAAGTTTATTATCATAATTCGTAAATAGTGAATCGACGATAGACGATAGAGTCGACGATCGACGTTTCCCCTATTTTTCGTATACGGATGTGTCTCGTGTGTCGTCCTGAAATATTTTTGAAACGTTAATGCTGACGCAACGCCTTTTGTGCATTTTATTTATAACGAACGAAGAAGATTGGTAAGTTTATTACAATAATACGTAATTAGTAGATATGCAAACTGTTAAAAAAGAATAAAATCGAGCGAGAATTTATATATAATAAAATATATTTTTATATTTATTTAATGCTGCAGTAATTGAAATAATTAGGCAAAAACGATAAATATTAAAGTAAAATAATGTTGTATTCAATAACATTATGTAATATTCAATACCGATTCTCATTCGATTTCATTTTTTTTTTAATAGTTTGCACATCTACTATAATTACGTATTATTGTAATAAACTTACCAATCCAAACTTACCTTCTTCATTCGTTATAAATGTAGAAATAAAATGCACAAAAGGCAAAATGTTGCGTCAGCAACGTTTCAAAAATATTTCAAGACGACACACGAGACATCCGTGTACGTCCGTGCAAGATAAACAGGGGAAACGCCGATCGTCGACTCTGAAAAATATGATAACAAAAGTGACATTAATATTTGTACAGATTCTCACTCGATTTTATTCCTTTCGCAAATGCTACGATGTTAATGGAAATATACCATATTCTATATTGTCTTTCAAAGTTCGGGGCTAAATTTGAGATTGATTTCCAATTTAGATAAAAAGTTGTTTTTTGGAAAAGAAATAGTACACTGTTGGAAAATTTGTGTTAAATATAACATAAATTGCATGTCCCAAACGGTCCACTCAAACTTTTGTGTTAACATAATATGGATGTGTTGAATGGTAACACCGATACTGTGTTAAAATATTTCAACAGAAAAGAAATGTAATTTTGATTGTAATTTGAGGTTAATTATGTCATTATGTGTACAATTAATATAACTTCTATGTTGAAATTAAGATTGTAAGAGAAAATCAACATTCTTTTTTTGTAAATTTTTATTCCCACTTCTGTTATAGAGTAAAATCAACACTCTTTTGTTGTAAATTTTAACACATTTAATAAATACATTCAAATTGTGTTACTTTAACATATTCTTTAAATTATTTAATAATTTTACATATTAAATTTGTTTAGTTCAATTAACATAGCAGGCATATATGTTAAATCTACACATGTATGTGTTGATTATTTTACACAAAACTTTTAACAAGGACCTTTTTTAACAAACTTTACAAACATTTTCCAACAGTGTAGTAACAGTTATTTAGGTCGGTTCTACAATCAGTCGTGTGTCACAGTTGGATGTCGGAACGCAGCCGATGATTCAATGAGAGATTTTCTTTTTCGAAAACGATTTTTACTTATTGGACCATCGGTTACGTTCCGACATTCGACTTCGACTTCCGACTGATCGTAGAATCAGCTTTACAGTCACTGGAATCTATGTCTTTTACGTTCTATTAGATTTGTTATTTATATACATTTTTTTGTTTTTGTATCCCTGGAGAATTAATATCGATGTTTTAAATATTTCCTGCATACTTTTCATTGGGACGGTGCCTCCAGAACATTTTTAAAAGACATTTTTAAAATATTACATCTGCATATATTTTTTTATCTGAATACTTTTATCGTTATTTAAAATAAAAATGCATAATTCTAATAGAATTTATACTAATTAATAATATATATTATGTACAATATAATATGAAAATTATAAAACATAATAATATCAACTAAAAATAAGATTTAATAAAACTCTTAAAGTATTAATACTCCCCCTGTGTCTCCCTTTTCAAATAATACTGATTAATATTATAACATTATTTAACAGATATATAATGAAACGAAATTTGCCCAGAAAAGACATTGCACATCTATCAAAATGTCGCTTGCGTCAATTAGCTGCAGAAGAAACAGAACTCATATATGATAGTTTTTTCAATACGACTGTATCATCACATAGTGATGATGAAAAATCTGAACTTTTAAACGTAAACAAACATAAACGTAAAGAAACACATGCAATTGAAAATTGCACCATTAATGAACAAAATGAGATTAATATATCTGCAGCATATGAAAATGACGAATGTCGACAGTTAAACGAATCGGATTCAGAACAATCTTCTATGAACATCTCTTGTGATCCAATACCTCATGTGGCATCTGAAAATGTAAATACAACAGATAGCGATTTTAAAGATATCCTTGCTGTCTGAGCTACAGAGCATCAAGTCTCACATACTGCTCTGAGAGGATTACTTCAAATATTAAAACAACACTCTTGTTTTTCAACATTGTCGATAGATGCACGATCACTTCTAAGAACACCGAGACAACAAGAGATACGCACAGTAACACCGGGAATATATCACCATTTTGGAATACTAAAACCTGTATTAAATATATTGACATCTGTAAAGGATAATATTGATTGTGTGAAAATAACAATCAATGTTGATGGATTACCACTGTCGAAATCGTCATCACAGCAGTTCTGGCCCATATTAGGTTCAGTTCTTCCATATGATAATGTATTTGTAATTGGACTTTATCATGGATATGAAAAACCGACAAATGCCAATGATTTTTTGAAGCAATTTGTTGACGAGGCTAAAGATATGTGCGAAAACGGTATTACCATCAATGGTCGTAATATAAATTGCAGACTTGAGGCTTTAATTTGTGATACTCCAGCGAAATCATTCGTTCTGTGTGTAAAGGGACATTCCGGTTATTCCAGCTGTACTAACAGGGAACTACCACAACTGTCCGGCTCCGATTTGAATTTCCTTTAAGTATGTTGTTAAACACAAAAATCTAACAGACACGTATTTTTTATAGGGGCCCTAATTCATCTTTAGGGGATGAAACACCCCTTCGAAAAAATCGGTTTTTCTCTTTCGGGCCGAATATCTCCGAAACTATAAGAGATAGAAAACTTTTCCAAAATGGAAATTAAATGGCTTCAAAAGTACTTTGAAATAATGACAAAACAATTTTTTATTTATTTTATTTTTAAATATACTTCCGCCACCAATACATTTTTTTCAAAATTTTAAAAATTTTTTATCACCAAATAAGAGGTTATTTTTTTACGAATTCAACCATATATGATAAAGTTATGTTACGATAAACCATTTTCAAGAATTAATTACAAACGCCTCCGTATATACGCTATTCATGCTCATCCGTACTATGTGCGTAAGTAATTATTGTCGAAACAATAAGATATATAAAAAATGTTGTAAGTAAAATTTTTTTAGTTTTCTATATGCTTTATAATTGTATATACCCACACGGAGCAAAACATCCATTAGACGTCCATTAGACATCCATCATGGACATTCAAAACCTCTAATGGACGTCCATGTAACATCCACAGAACTTCCACTGATACTCGAAATGTCCGCTTTTAGTACCTCCATTAGATCTCCATTGGACGTATTAATGGATCTCTTTTAGACGTTGTATGGATTGACCATGGATGTTTGGTGGAGCTTTGGTGGATAGTTGAAATATGTTAGCTGGACGTTTTATAGATTCTATATGGATATCTTGTTTATAAAACACAACAAATTTGATAATTATTTATAAATTGTATCCAACAAATTATCAAAAATTGCTTCGCAGACCCCTGCTATGTGATACCTGAGGTATCACTTCAGATGATCTGCAGCAAAGAATTATCGCAGTCAGGCCTCTCACAGGCTCGCCTCTTATACTAGTGCGTGATGTTTTTTAATTACGAGAAAGTACTGGCATGGTAGCCGCGTCGCGGCAGTACGCGTTACTACGCTCGCGGTTGCGTCGTTAGATATCCACCAAAGCTCTATGTATATAACATAATACTTTTAAAAATTCTATAAAAGTTAATAATTTTAAATTATCTAAAAATTTAAATTTACTTATAAAACTTAAATATTGATCTGTTAGAAACATTATGTATATAAATCTATTATACATCCATAATAGACGTCTAATGGATATCCATTATGGATTTGTAGAAGATATCTATGATGGAGACAGTATGGATCTCTATTAGAGATCTATCTGACGTCCACCGTGAAGATACAGGTTGCATGGAGCTATGGAAGTATTGTGGACGTCTCATCATGGACGTTATGTTCCGTGTGGGATCCATATAAGCTCCAAAAAGTGTCCGTCAAAGAGTTCCATTATATGTTTATAAAAGACGTATAATGGACGTCCATATTATATCCATCCATATAACATCCAGCATAAACATCCATTGGACATCCATGCTGGATGTTATATGGATGGATGTAATATGGACGTCCATTAGACGTCCATTCGACATCCACCATGGAGGTAGATGTCTGGTGGAGCTATGGATGTTCTTTGGACGTCCATTGAAGGTTGTGTTCTGTGTGGGTATGTATATAATATATATATTTAGGTTTTCTAAAAATGTAATAATTTTTAAAATATCATCAATACGACTTCTACCTCATTGTAATCGTTCTTCCCATCGCTTTAACTGACGGTCAGATGAAACTTCTAATTTATTTTGTATTACTATTAGAGAACGATTCTTTTTCTCGCCGTCATTTCTTTCATTAGTGCCCCAATTTCGCCAATACTCAACAGCTTTATAAGAACTGTCAAAATCTGCATTATTATTTGAACGTTGAGGATGAGAATTTAAATTATCTATCACTCCGTGCTTCTTCGTCATCTTCAATTATGAGATATCTCTTATCAGAATCGTGACATATCACACGTTTCTCTTATCAGAATCGTGACATATCACACGTTTCTCATATCAGAATCGTGACATCACACATTTTTGTGTGTACTTTTGTACTCAATGTACTTTTGAAATAAGTATAATATTTTTAAAATGAATTATATACCGTATGATAAGATAAGATATAAGTTTACGTGTACATTCAAGATAAGTGGACAGTATAAATAGTTTCATGTAGCAGTCTTATATTCACATAGTCAGTACAGTCTTATTGTTATAATCATATCTGTGCAATGTGTTAAACCGTTTTTATATATTATAATAGAAAACAAAGTTTAACATCTTTGAAAATGATTATCAATCCGCTTAATGTTGTTAGACTTTTATTGGTGTCAATAAATTCAATATATGTAACAGAAACGCCAGTAACTGAAGCAGAAGTAGAATTAAAAGAAAACATACAAAAATTATTGCTGGATGGCATTTTTCATTATAATGGGTTAAAAGTAACGGAAGAAAAATATCTCGGTTATCAAGAACCTTATAAATTACATACTTTTGAAATAATTGAAGATGACGACGAAGCATGGAGTGAAGATAATTTAAATTCTCATCCTCAATGTTCAAATGATAATGCAGATTTTGACAGTTCTTATAAAAGACGAGCTGTTGAGTATTGGCGAAATTGGGACACTAATGCAAGAAATGACGGCAAAAAAAAGAATCGTTCTCTAAAATTAGTGCAACACCATTTTAAAAGAGTTTCATCTGAACGCCAGTTAAGGCGATGGGAAGAACAAATAGGTGGAAGTCGTACAGAAAAATTATCTTACATCTCCCAAGTTACACATGATAAATTTAATGCAGCTGTTGAATCAGGATTTATGGTTCATGATGTTGATCTAAAAAGATGGGCTTTACAAGCTCAAAAAAAAATAGGAAATTTAAATCCTATATTTAAAGCATCTCCCAGTTGGATAGCAAGATTCAAGAAGTCTCACCGAATTGTTTCAAGAAAAGTTACGAAGTTTGTCACTAGAAAAACATTGGAAGATTCTGTTGATTTGCAAAAAACAGCTAATGATTTTCTGGAAACAGTAAAACCTCTTATTGAACAGTTTGGATCTGAAAATATTTATAATTCAGATCAAAGTGGTTTCCAATTAGAAATTCATTCTGGAAGATCATTGGATCACCAAGGAGTAAAGAAAGTAGAACGTGTCGTGCAATCTGTATCGTCAACAACCCATTCATACACGGTACAACCAATAATATCCTGTAATGGCAAATTGCTGTCACCTTTATTTATTGTATTAAAAGAAGTTACTGGTAGATTTGGACCAAGAGTAGAAGAAAACTTGTTTAAACCAACAAATGTTATTGTAAAAGCATCAAAATCTGGTAAACTGACATCAGGTATATACTTCCGTTTATAACTATTTTATATTTTATTCAACAATCTAATAAGAGTTATAAAAGAGCTATTAAATTAACATTTATATTTCTTACAGATCTTTTTAAAATGTGGTTAGAAGAAGCTTATTTTCCAAACATTGGTTCTAGTAGCGTTCTTCTTATCGATTCCTGGACTGGGCATTGCCCTAATGTCATTTCGGATTTAACACCTCCAGGAAAATCTATTACTACTATGATAATACCGAAAGGCACTACAGGAAAAATACAACCGTTAGATGTTTATGGATTTAGAATTTGGAAAAATTTTGCTAAAAGGTTTTCAGATACTGTTTTACTTTTGGAAAGTAATATAAATTTGCATGAACGAAATAATATAATAAAATTGCAATCTCTGATACATAATCAATTATCATCCCCACGATATCACAACTTATTTAAATATTCCTGGTTTAAAAGTGGTTATACGAACAAAAGACCAGAAGAATTTGAAAATCCAGTACAATTTAGTTTGTATGACTGTTCAACAACATGTGATATCGAAGGTTGTGATAATATAGCTGCAGTAAGATGTTCTTGGTGCAAGAATTCATTATGTTTGAAACATTTTTTCGTCGAATATCATTATTGTAATGTGTATAATGAGTGAAAAATACAAAGTGTAGCGCTGCGATATAGATATATAGTGATTTTTTTGCTCATTTCTCAAAGATTCAATTTTATAAAATAATTTTATTATAAGTGAATGAATTTTGAATAAAATTGTCTATAATCTTTATTTATAGAAAAACGTAAAGTCAAAGAAATAATAACAAGGCTGGGAGTATTTTAAAAATTATTACATTTTTAGAAAACCTAAATATATATATTATATACATATATACAATTATAAAGCATATAGAAAACTAAAAAAATTTTACTTACAACATTTTTTATATATCTTATTGTTTCGACAATAATTACTTACGCACATAGTACGGATGAGCATGAATAGCGTATATACGGAGGCGTTTGTAATTAATTCTTGAAAATGGTTTATCGTAACATAACTTTATCATATATGGTTGAATTCGTAAAAAAATAACCTCTTATTTGGTGATAAAAAATTTTTAAAATTTTGAAAAAAATGTATTGGTGGCGGAAGTATATTTAAAAATAAAAGAAATAAAAAAATTGTTTTGTCATTATTTCAAAGTACTTTTGAAGCCATTTAATTTCCATTTTGGAAAAGTTTTCTATCTCTTATAGTTTCGGAGATATTCGGCCCGAAAGAGAAAAACCGATTTTTTCGAAGGGGTGTTTCATCCCCTAAAGATGAATTAGGGCCCCTATAAAAAAATACGTGTCTGTTAGATTTTTGTGTTTAACAACATACTTAAAGGAAATTCAAATCGGAGCCGGACAGTTGTGGTAGTTCCCTTGAAAAGTGTCAAACAGAAGGAGAATATGTAGGAAACCGAATATGTTTCCCACAAATCGATGCACCACCTAGAACAGATGACGATTTCATTCGAAAGACTGACGATAATTATCACAAGCCAGATATCACCTGCAGTTTGTTAGAAATACCATATTTTAAGCCTGTTACCAATGTTCCCTTAGATCCTATACACTTGGTGTTTTTAGGAATCATACGCAAATTAATATATTTATGACTTTCTGGAAAATTGGATTATCGACTACTAAATAGAGCTGTTGAAGAAATTTCTACACGTTTAATAACACTGTTAAAGCCTGCAATACCTGTAGAATTTGCAAGAAAGCCACGAGCACTAAATTGTGTGAAATTATGGAAAGCTACAGAATATCGACTGATATTATTATACACGGGTCCACTGGCTTTTAAATCTATATTTAAAAAAAACGTATATATCAACTTTATGACGCTACATGTGATTATTCGCATTCTTTCTTCACCAGATTTAAATCAATACATAAATTATGCACAAGAATTGATAGTTTTCTTTATTGAAACATTTAAGAAAATATATGGTATTGAGAATATGTCACATAATATTCACAGTTTTGTACATCTTGTTGATGACGTCAAAAGATTTGGACCGCTTGACAACTTTACTGCATTTAAATTTGAAAATTATATGAAAACATTGAAAAAATATATTAGGAAAACAGAGAGACCTTTACAACAAGTTGTGCGGAGATATTTTGAACAAGAAATAAACTCGGATTTATCATTATCAACTTCTCTTTCATCACATTCTGTTTTGGTACATCCAAATTTAACAAATTTGCATTATGATGGTCCACTTGTTTCCAATTGTAACAATCCACAATATAAAATTGTGAAGTATAAAGAAATTACATTGAAAGCTGGGACACTCGCCGATAGTTGTTGCGGCTTAAATTGTGGTGCCATTGTATGTATAGAAAATATAGCACACTGTTCAAAGCGAAATATTCCAGTCATTATAGGTCGCGAATTTTTAGAAAAAAAACGACCTATACAATATTCCTTGTCCATCATCATTACTTGGAATTTATAGTGTGCACTCATGCTCAGAATTGAAAGCGTGGCCATTAAAAAATGTTATTAGAAAATATGTGAAGTTGCCGCATGAAAATGACAAATATGCAGTTTTTCCATTGATACATAGCAAAATGTAACATGTGTTGAAACAGAATGGATGGCACGTTGAAGATGTACGCAGTCGTTGAATTTGAAGATGGACTCTCAGTAGTTCCAAAGAATTGGTTGACTGAAGATCTGACGGAAGCCTTTTGGCCTATGTACACAAGTTCTGCGAGATACGACAAAGCAGTTAAACATATGGAGGAGCCGGAATCTACATGGTCAAAATGTTCCATTCGAAAACTATATGGGACATATTGTAAGTAATATTATATTTGTTTCTGAAGTATGTGTATTATTATTTGTTTTCCACATGCAACATTAATGTTTGTTGATGTCTTTTAATAATTATAGGACAATGGTACATGTTTCTATTCTCATTATGTTATTTTGTTGCAGTGGATTACAACGTGGCAAGACAAAAGTTGAAACGAGCCGAAGAAGAGTCTGATCTTACATCAAATACCGAGAAAGATGAATGTCGTAAGAGAACAAGGAAAGATAGAGCCAAAAAAAATCGGAACTCATCAACGAGCAGCAATGATAATGAACTGTCAGATGACAGTAGTATATGTGAGAATATGCCAAAAGTACCAAAGTTTTCAAACGAAGTTACACATTTGACAAAAACCAAAAATGCACAAAAAAGTAAGAACTTTATAAAGCACTAGCTTAAGTTTGACGACGTTGCCGAGGAATCGAAATTCCTCGACGGCGTTGCCGAGGAAATTACATTGTTTCATTACTTTTAGATCCACCACGTAGTGTTAGTTCTGGCCGCATTAGACCCGGAGGGTCTAGGAATCATCAAACACAAGAAGAAGAAGTAGACGACCCAGTATATATTGAAAGAGATAAGCAAGATTATGAAGATAATGATGTTCTGTCAAGTCCGAACTTGACCTCTAATAACGATCAATATACAAGTAATTTTTATTTTACTTTATATTTTACAATTATTCATAAGTTTATATAATGTACGTAACGTTATTCTGTGCAATTAATTTTGCAACAATTTTTTGTGATATCTTTTTTAACTAAGAATAATGTTTTTAACTATAGAATAATGTTTCAGCAATGTATTGTTGTATGATTTTCAGGTTTTGATGACAGATCATATGATAACAGACAGAGGACAAAGAAAATGGAAAATACTGCATTAAACAAACACTACAATGTAGGAAAAAACGATTTTCGTAAGTATACTTAATTTTTATTGAAATCAAGAGACACGGTAGTGTCTCGCGCCAAGTACACGCGGAGCGAGACCAACCGTGACTCTTTTACGCGACGCGACGATTTGCAAGTACTCGAGATGTTGAGATCTCGATAACGAGTGAACGGATCAAGTTCTAAATAGGCTTGATCGATAGCTTGGGGTCGATTTGGGGGGGGGGGGGGTCCGTTCTTTTCATTTTTCCGCTACGTGCCCTACGAGCGGAGATATTGGAAGGCAAAGTCCAAATGTGAAAATTTTATTTTAAGATACTCCTAACGCTACGATATAACCGAATATATATATCACGTGATCAGAGAAAACGTCCCTTTCACTTTTTCGCCACTGGCGGTGGCGGTGCTAGTATCGCCAGTTTCGATATTGTGCGCGCATTATTATCGATCTAGTAGGTAAATTATTATAGGTCGATAGACTTATCGGTCAGGAGGAAGATTTTTATATTTAAGTAAATTAGGTACCGTGTCTCTTGATCAAATAATCTTGATAATAAATAATATTATTATAATATTATTATATATATTATTATTATTATCAACCCAGCGAATAAATCCATCGAGTCGATATACAGGTTACCGACGACGAGGTCCAGATAGTGCGCTCCGTAGTTTTCGGTGTCTAGGTGTATTAATACTTTGAATTCGATGTCTACGTGTCTCAGGTTGTCGACGACGAGGTCCAGATAGTGCGCTCCGTAGTTTTCGGTGTCTAGGTGTATTAATACTTTGAATTCGATGTCTACGTGTCCCAGGTTGCCGATGACGACGTCCAGATAATGCGCTCCGTAGTTTTCGGTATCTAGGTGTATTAATACCTTGAATTCGATGTCTACGTGTCCCAGATTGCCGACAACGAGGTCCAGATAGTGCGCTTCGTAGTTTTCGGTGTCTAGGTGTATTAATACTTTGAATTCGATGTCTACGTGTCCCAGGTTGCCGATGACGAGGTCCAGATAGTGCGCTCCGTAGTTTTCGACGTCTAGGTGTATTAATACTTTGAATTTGATGTCTGCGTATCCCAGGTTGCTGATGACGAGGTCCAGATAGTGCGCTCCGTAGTTTTCGACGTCTAGGTGTATTAATACTTTGAATTCGATGTCTACGTGTCCCAGGTTGCCGATGACGACGTCCAGATAATGCGCTCCGTAGTTTTCGGTATCTAGGTGTATTAATACCTTGAATTCAATGTCTACGTGTCCCAGGTTGCCGACAACGAGGTCCAGATAGTGCGCTCCGTAGTTTTCGACGTCTAGGTGTATTAATACTTTGAATTTGATGTCTGCGTATTCCAGGTTGCCGATGACGACGTCCAAATAATGCGCTTCGTAGTTTTCGGTGTCTAGGTGTATTAATACCTTGAATTCGATGTCTACGTGTCCCAGGTTGCCGATGACGACGTCCAGATAGTGCGCTCCGTAGTTTTCGGTGTCTAGGTGTATTAATACCTTGAATTCGATGTCTACGTGTCCCAGGTTGCCGATGATGACGTCCAGATAATGCGCTCCGTAGTTTTCGGTGTCTAGGTGTATTAATACTTTGAATTCGATGTCTACGCGTCCCAGGTTGCCGACGACAAAAAACTATAGCGCGAACTTGACGCGGGACACTACCGTGTTATAGGTTATGTATGTGACTGTGACAGCTGGTGACAGCGCGCTAAACGCACTGTCTGCACTGCGCGCAGTACACACACACGTATACATCGAAACTGGCGATTCTAGCAGCACCGCCAGTGTCGAAAAAGTGAAAAGGACACGATTCCAGCCAATGAAATGATAGCATGGCATGAGTGATGAGTAGACGACGTATCTTAATAAAAAAATTTTCACATTTGGACTTTGCGTCGCAATATCTCCGCTCGTAGGGCACGTAGCGGAATATTATAAGAGCAAAATTTCCGAGAGAAGCAACGTGTTGGAGAGAAGCCACGTGTTGAAAATTACGGTTCATTAAAAAGCTACAAATACTATTGATTTCTTATATTAGAAGATAAGTTATATTAGAAGATAAGTTATAAAGTTAAATCGTTGTATTAACAAAGATTTGTGCGTAAAAATCGAGTTTATGTAAAGAAACATAGATATCAAGGATGATACTACGTCTTAAATTTAAACGAAATTAAGAAAACAAAGGTAAGAAAAAGAGGTAAATTTTATTTTTCAAAAAGGTAAAAAAAGGCGCTAAGTACACGCATGGTTACCTCGGAAAAACTAAGTAGTAGTATTATTAATTTTAAATTAATAAAATCCAAGTGGTACTTAATGTGTTTATATTATTAGCATTATTCAAGCTAGATTACGATTATGTCTTGTATCGCAAAATATATACGGCTTATAGAGCTTTACAATCTGTACATACTGTTTGTAAGATAAAGATATACTGTTTCTAAGATGCGTAACACTACAAAACGCATGATATCAGTACAAAATTACCTTTTTCAAAAAGGTAAAAAAAAGGCGCCAAGTACACGCGTAGTAGTGTATATATTAAAAAATCTTAAATGGTAGTAGCTTTATTTCTCCCTAACAAAATAATTCACAAAATTGTGTACCTAACTCAACCCAAGTGATATGTAAACCTAACAAAATAATTCACAAAATTGCGTACCTAACTCAACCAAAGTAATATGTATATTAAAAAAAAATGAAATCTTTAAAGTGCGCCAATTGCAAAGAGAATATATATACTTTGAAAAATGATTGTTGCGCAACTACTTTTAAAAAATAAATCTTAAGTAGTACGTATTACGTATCCCCTTTGTATTCCCATTCAAGGATCTTTTCGTTCCAACCCAAGCTTTAATTCTTTTTAACAAAATTATAATATTACAAAAAATTATTTTAAAAAAATTAAAGAGATAACAGTACAAAATAAAAATTTAAAAGAATTAAAGAAATAACAGTACAAAATAAAAATATTTAATTAAAATAAAATAAATAAATTTTTCTTGTAAAAAAACTTGGCGCTGCTTTTTGACTCCCGCTGCATACTTCCCTAAATTGCTTTTTTATTCAATTATGCTTTATTAAATTCAATCAAAATTTTAGTACTTTATTAAATTCAAGGTTTAGCAGCGCCAAGTTTTTTTACAAGAAAAATTTATTTATTTTATTTTAATTAAATATTTTTATTTTGTACTGTTATTTCTTTAATTCTTTTAAATTTTTATTTTGTACTGTTATCTCTTTAATTTTTTTAAAATAATTTTTTGTAATATTATAATTTTGTTAAAAAGAATTAAAGCTTGGGTTGGAACGAAAAGATCCTTGAATGGGAATACAAAGGGGATACGTAATACGTACTACTTAAGATTTATTTTTTAAAAGTAGTTGCGCAACAATCATTTTTCAAAGTATATATATTCTCTTTGCAATTGGCGCACTTTAAAGATTTTAAGATTTACACAAAAAATTTGTAAGTGGATATCTTGGGTTTATAACTGGGGATATTTATATTTTGGATATCTATGGCTACGTTCAGCGGAAAAGCAGCTCAGTGAGTGCTCAGTGAGCTGCTTTTTTCGCTGAACGCAGCCTATCTATCTAAAAACGGTATAAATACAATGTTTATATTGTTTCATTACTTTTAGGTCCACCACGTATTGTTAGTTCTGGCAGCATTAGACTCGGAGGGTCTAGGAATCATCAAACACAAGAAGAAGAAGTAGACGACCCAGTATATAGTGAAAGAGATAAGCGAGATTATGAAGATAATGATGTTCTGTCAAGTCCGAACTTGACCTCTAATAACGATCAATATACAAGTCATTTTTATTTTACTTTTATATTTTACAATTATTCATAAGTTTATATAATGTACATAACGTTATTCTGTGCAATTCATTTTGCAACAATTTTTTGTGATATCTTTTTTAACTTAGTGAAAACAACCTGCTCTCATTTCATATAATTTATTTTTAATCGTGCATTTATATTCCTGTACAGGGTGACTGTCATCTTGACGTCAAACAGATGTCAAAATGACAGTTAAAATCACCATTATGGTATGGGACGTTATGCAGTAATATTGCCATCATTTTAATCATTCATTTCGACATACTTCTCATCAATTTGATGTCACTTTGACATCATTTTGACTAGGTTGTTTTCACTGTTTTTTTTTCATATTTTTAATTTAGTATTTGTAGTTGTATATGTAGGTAAATGTGAGATCAATGTGTTAAAATTGTATTGAAATAGTAATGGTAATATTATTTTATTGCATTTAGAATCACGAAATAAAAATGTTTCGAAAGATGAAGAATCGATAATGAAAGATGATGACGATAATGATAATGTTAATGCTTCAGTAATCTCATTAACAGGAAAGAAGACTAAAGTACTAGGACCAAATTACAATTGTAAACTAAGTAAGTATACAAATAGTTTCTATTTTACTTTTGTTATATATATTACAGTTATGTTATTTATTATAAAAAAATTTTGCGTTATATTTTTTTATTTGTAGTTCGATCAGCTTACATTTTTTTTATATTTTTAATGTGTAGAATTTTTGAAAATGTTATCTTTTCTTTTCATACATAAATGGGATGTAGGAATCTGTTTCAAATGTTTTTTTAGAATCAAACGATCCTATACGATTTGTAATTCGAAAACTAACGGAAATGGAAATGAAAATAAATGGCATGCACACGGACATAAAAAATATTGAAAAACAGGTTAAAAAACTTTCACCTGGTACTTTTGAAACGGAAGAAAGACAAAAATTGATATTTTTCAAGATCTGCCATTGAAGGATGAAAACGATCTTGAAGCGATGGAAACAAAATTAAAAAATAACGCATCTTATCGAAGTGAAATGGTAAGTAAGTCAAATGTCTACTTTTTATTATTATAAAATTTCCATACATTCTATACTTTGTACGTTTTTTTTATTGTTTCAAATATTTACAAATATTTCAGACGACACAACTGGCATTTGTATTATGTGAAAACATGAAAACATCATGTTTGCGACTGATGAAACTAATGGTTTCTAATGACCTGGCGATGAAGTACAGTTGGTACGGTGCAAAAAAGAAACAAATATTTTCCAAATTAGAAATTTGCAAAATAATTATAAGTAAGTAAAATATTTAAAAACAATTTGTATTTTTTTTATTAATGAATGCTATAATTATTCCTGTAAAAGTTGAAAGATATGTTCCTAAATATTTTCTAATAATTTATTAATTAATAAAAACATTTATCAATATTGATATATTAAAGTATCTTATTTTGTGTATATTAGAGATAGAGCACATAATTATTTGTAACTGAATTTAAATTATTAAAAATCTAATAATATTATACAAAAATTAAATTAGCATAGACATATTTGTTGTACTATTTAGAAATAATAAACAATAAAAATTTTATTTTTTTCAGGTGTGATACGAAAATCATTTGTTGATGTGACAGACGACCAAATTTCAGCTCCGATTAAAATATGGTTAGCCCATGCCAAGGAACGTATGACGAGAAACAAAGAACAAGAAAAAGAAAACGTGCCTTTGGAAAACGTGCGTTAGATTGTAAACGATGCAGTAATTAATATGAATATTTATCTTTTTGCGTACGAGTCATCAGATCAGTTTAGTAGCAACATGTTTTCTTTCTTAAAAGTTTTATTTTTTAAATGTTGGTCTTCTTTGCAATATTGTCGAAATGCTGTAGCAACATGTTTTCTTTCTTAAACGTTTTATTTTTTAAATGTTGGTCTTTGCAATATTGTCGAGATGCTGTAGCAACATGTTTTCTTTCTTAAAAGTTTTATTTTTTAAATGTTGGTCTGCAATATTAGTTTTCCGTGTATAGGAATTAAGTGGAAGTGATTGATGGTATAGGATAGACATGGACGATATTTTCATTCATGATGCGTATCGATACGATACTTTCAGACTGTATCACCCATCTCTAGTATAGGATAAACAAAATAATAATTACTTACGCGACGTAAATGATTATACAGTTTTCCAGATAAATATGTTAATAACTACTCTTAGTTATTTAGAGAGAATCCTAAGGTCATTGCCTTACTGTGCCAGTATTATTAATGCAATTCTGCCGTAGTGACACACTGCCCGCGTTGGTCCAGTTTTGCGTAGAGAACTTATTTAATATGGTTTAGCGTAATGCAAGAGGAAACCAAAAACCATTAATTTTAGTGTTATATGTATGTAGGTAATCGCGTTAGCAAAATATTAAGCATTATTTCGGATAGGTATTATTCTCGTAAGGAAAGTTTCGTATTAGCGAAGGAAACAAGAACCTATAGTTTAAGCGTATGTCGCACGCAATCGATTTTACAATGACCGTTACAGTGAACGCCTATTTTTCTTACGTCTTACGTTTTTCAGCTAATGCACAACGAGCTGATATACTTACATTTAGAATTATTCACATTTAGATTATCGGAACATTTAAAACGTTTTGTCTGGAGGAGCAGCTTATTTGTTTATTTTTCTAAACGCGAGATGCATTCCATTTATCGCTCCTGTTTCGCGTACTGCTTCTCGTTCCCGTAAAACAGATTGCGTGCGACGACAAAGTGTTTGGCTCGCATACGTTGGAGTCAATTTGTGATACCAATTGTGTATTTGTGCAATACGTACCAATAGCTCAACGAATTTTGCTTCGTCTTCTCGTTTTGTAATAGGTATGTTTCGTCGAGAGGATGACATGTAGTCAGCTTTTCAATAGTGACGGCGGAAAGGATTATATATAATATGCGCTGTCGTGCGAATAAGTGTCATATTGTCTATAGAAGAGGATGTTTCAATGCTATGCTCACCGATTTGTAACATAATACAACACGTATTGAAACATCCACGGACAATATGATGCCTTTCCTTGCCATATATGTATCATTCGTACAATTATAACTTGCCGCTTACTGTAAATGCGCTGCAATCACGTTATAAAGTCTATCCTAATTATTTTCTATTCGAAAAATATCGAGATTACCGTCTGACATAACTTACAAGATAAATGTTCGCACTGTAAGAATTGTTTGTCTTAATGTATTATTCAATTGAAAATGTATTCGCATGAGATATTTGAACGATTGCAGTGTTCTCGAACTTTAAATGTTTTCCTATTTCTTTTTTGTTTACTTATGTGCAATCCTTTTTAAAAAAAAAACGATTATTTTCGCTAGTTTTAAATATGCACATATAAATAAACATAAATTTATAAAATATAAAAGAGTACCAATTATTTTACCCTAATCGAACGTAATAAGTATATACCGTGTATATTCTAGCCTTGGTTCTATATTGATACCTGAGATATTCTTGGTATTTACTGCGGGATATTCTCAGTAGATACTATGAACTAGGTGAGGCGATAATAGCAATGTTCTGAGTATGTTCTCAGAAAATCGTAGTACGTATCTCGAATGTTGTGAGAATATACGCAATCTACTGCTGAGATATCCTTCGAACATTCTCAGTATCTACTTGTGCTGTATGGGACGTAATGTTTTGAGAATGTAGATAAGATTCTATTTTGTTCCACAGGTTCTCTTAACGAGGAATCAAAAAATACTTCCTGTTTAAATTCTTCCATCGATGAACAGGATGAATCTTTGAACTGTACATCACAAGATGTTTTGGAGAGTGCAAATTGCAATAGGCTCAAATTAGATCGGGTCGATATGAACGAAAGTAAGTTTGTAATCATAGTGTGGTATTGCATTAAATAGGGTAAGCCGAGGCGAATCGGATCAATGTTTCTTTCTCGGTAAAGAAGTAATCAAAACAAATTTTGTTATTTAATCTTATTGTAAATTCTTAACCTTTATAACTAGCTTGGATTTCATATAATAAAATAATACATAAATATAATATTTCTTATTGTATAATGAAAAAATGAAAAGAAGAGAATGATCCGATTCGCCTCGGTCTACCTTACCTTTTTTTTAAAAGCATATTTTAACTGATCAATTCATTTCTCTCCATATTCTTATGAGTACATATATTAGCCTAAAATTATTAAAAATGTGTCTTGCCTTTTACCGAACAAACAGGACAACTACTCGTAGGAAAATATGTTTTTTATAACCTTTTCAATAAAAAAATCTTATTTATCTAGGATACATATACACAATGTATATGTATGACATATACAAATAATAAAGTGTGCAAATTGGAAATTTGCACATTGCTTTCTTATCATTTTATTTTGCTCACAAAGCTGCTGTACAGAGGTAGCTGGTTTTAGAGCCAAATTATTAATATATAATTGATTGGATTCCTCATAGAGGAAGCTTAATGAGTGAAAGGAAATGTTGAGAAAGCAATGCGCAAGTTTAAGATACAAAACATTTGCACATTGCTACTTCAACATTTTCTTTAGCTCATTAAGCTTCCTCTGTGAGGAAGCCATAATATTTTATGTTGCTTCAATTTAAAAAAATCTGGCTCTCAAGAGCAGCATTCCTTGCTAACTAATGATAAAGAAGCAATGTGTAAGTTTTTAATTTGCACACTTTTTTTTAGATTTTTTTCAATTTTTAAGTATTTCTTTATTAACATATTTTTGTAAAAGTAGACTTTCTATTTGAAAAGAAGGAAGTAGGCCAGTCATATTAGACTAATTTAGGGGGTTAACCTTCCAAATAATCTTCCTAGGTTGCAACCTATAAATTGCTTTGATTCGAGGTGCTATAAGTGGGATTTATATTGCTTCGCAAAATTAACGCAATAAAAAGTTATTAACAATATTATCAACAAAAAACGCGATTTTTTATCTTTTCTCAAATATCTCGAAAACTAAGCAAGATAGGGTAACTAACTATACGTACCTTTTTTGTAGAGCGTAAAATTATCTACAATAATGATCTGAACAATATTTATCGTCAAGTCAGTCGTTTAGCTTGCACGCGCCGTCAAAGTCCGAGACTCGGATTCCGAAAATCCTTGATTTCATCGTTTTTGCTTCCTCATAGAGGAAGCTTTGTGATGGTGAAAAATTTTTTTTTCGAGATTTTAAAGGAAATAGGTTTAGAATGTTCCAAAATGTCGAGAAATCATATTAGTAAAAAATGTCCGGAACTATGTATGTATGTGTGTGTGTACGGATTTTTTGTACACGCATCTACTTCTACAATTTTTTAGATATTGGGATAAATTTTTTTTTAATCGATAGAGTATCATAGAAAGTATGTTCTCCTAAAATTTTATTAAAATCGGTTGACCGGTATAGATTTTATTCAAAATTTTTTTTTTTAGAACAGCGTGTTTTATTATATAGCTTTCTCAATATTTGAGATAGCGATCTATATTTAATTTTATTAAATTTTTCAGTTTTTTCTACCCCTATTTCATATATAATTAATTAAGATTTGGTTAATTAGTTCTGGAGTTACAGACGTTTGAAATTTCGGAGAATCTGTACATAAATAGAACCCTGATATTGAGATACATATTAACCAATTTTGAGATACATACGTACATGTTGAATTTTGCAAGGATCGGTGAAAGGGTTACCGATTTTTTATTACAAAAATGCATTCTGCGCGAAGCGCAGTAAAATTGTGAAAATACATTCTGCGCAGAACGCAGTAAAATTGTGAAAATGCATTCTGCGCTAAGTGCAGTAATTATTATAAAAATGCATTCTGCGTTAAACGCAGTATACAATAAAATGTATCTATTATAATCAGTTTAAATAATGAACAGAAATCAACAAAAAATATGCTCCGTTCAACAACCTGCATTATATTATTTTTTAGTAGACTAGGTCTACAGGGGAAACCACTTAAAAAAAAACGCGTCAACAATAGTACCTCATGGGTGACGAGGAAATCTATTGTCGTGATTTTACAAATAGGTTAACTTTAAACCTTAGTTTACTCACTATTCATCTCTTTCTAAGGGGGACAGTTAGAACATCTCAAGTCTCAATAATTAAGACTTCAAAAAGTGATGTTTTAGGACAATAAAAAAGTGTGCAAGTAGAAACTTGTACATTTCTTCCTCATAGCTTTTAAGTGTGCAAGTAGAAACTTGCACATTGCTTCCTCATAGTTTTTAATTGTGCAAGTAGAAACTTGCACATTGCTTCCTCATAGTTTTTAAGTGTGCAAGTGGAAACTTGAACATTGCTTTCTCATAATTTTTTATAGTGCAAGTAGAAACTTGCACATTGCTTCCTCATAGTTTTGAAGTGTGCAAGTGGAAACTTGTACATTGCTTTATCATAGTTTTTAAGTGTGCAAGTAGAAACTTTCGCTCACAAAGCTTCCTCTATGAGGAAGCCAAAACAAATAAATACTAATAATTATACATCGAATAAAATAAAAGCTTCCACACACTACTTGCACACTTAAAAGCTATGAGGAAGCAATGTGCAAGTTTCTACTTGCACACTTAAAAACAATGTGCAGATTTCTACTTGCACACTTAAGAACTAAAAGAAATCAATGTCCAAGTTTCTACTTGCTTACTTAAAAACTATGATAAAGCAATGTACAAGTTTCCACTTGCACACTTCAAAACTATGAGGAAGCAATGTGCAAGTTTTTTTATGTTGCGTCTGTGATTTTTTTGTCATTTAAAATGGAATTAAAAATCTCTAAAAAATCACATCATTTGAGAACTGCAAAGAATACTTTTCATGGTGCAACCGATTTTTTAGACCTTTTTTTCATTTTACGTTCTACAAAGAAGGTGCGTATAGTTAGTTACCCTATCTTGCTTAGTTTTCGAAATATTTGAGAAAAGAAAAAAAATCGGGTTTTATTGATAATATTGTTATTAACTTTTTATTGCGCGTTAATTTTGCGAAGCAATATAAATTCTACTTATAGCACTTCAAATCAAAGCGATTCATAGTGGTTGCAACCTGGGAAGATTAATTGGAAGGTTTGATGTCTAATATGACTGGCCTAAAGTAAGAATCCATTATTATATAAATCTGAACATCAGTTTGTCAAAAATAAATCTATCATTGTCCTTTCTTTTTGGCTACATTAAAGTGCAACTGTAAATTATACAAGAGCAGAGAATTATAGAAAATTGGTTTTGCAATATTTATTCTGTTGCTTTAATTTAAAAAATAATTTATTTATAAATTGTTATTTAATGTAATTGAAATGCTTGTGTAAATTAATAATTAAATACATAAGCATTTCGTAGTTTACTCTTTATTTGTTATTGGTTGCATAGAATGGCAAATACTTTTACAGTATGAAAGTACAAACGCTAATGAATGGAAAACCATCCAATGTTACATGAAATTCTTTTGTTGAATTTCATGTAACACTAGCTTGATACACCCGTGCTTTGCTACGGTATCCGTGAAACACGTTTTACTCCTTTTTATTCCGTTAGGTGTCGAATTTCTAAAAATCTCTTCTTAGTGGGTGCTTACGTCATGAGAGAAATACACTACCCGAATTTCATGTTTCTAGGTTCAGGGGTTTGGGCTGGGCGTTGATGAGTCGGTCAGGACATTGTCTTTATATATATGTATATACCTATATAGATTGGACAGTCTTCCATTAGTTAGCGTACCTTCACATTGTAAAAGCATTTGCCACTTTATACAATCAATTAAAAATAAATAGTAAACTAAGAAAACGTTATATCAAGGTCCAACATCTCCTTAACTGTATGGATAAAACTGATCACATAGTTTCTTATATATCAGCATCAAGTCTATAATTTTTATTATATTTAACGTTTTTTTTTTCTTAGCATGCCCTGTTAATATTGAAACTGTGCAAGACAACATTCCAAAAAATATTTATGATACGGATCCGTCTTACGTACCTTCATCTGATGAAAGTTTTCAATCTGTGATACATCAGGCAACAAATCCTGTTACTAAAGAAACTAACAGCTCAGCAAATACTTCTAGTGGATTTGAAATATCAATGTCACTAAACGTATCTGGCAAATGTGCCAGAGATGACATTGACATGTTTGTAACATCAGTTGGTGCGGGAAAAAAAAAACATTTCTGCATGTGAGAATTATATCGCCAGTAAAAGAAAAGAATTCAGCTTAGGTGTGTTTTATTCGACCCAACTGGCTAACTTTATTAAATAAACGCTACGTTTCGACCTTTGGTTTAGGTCCTTATCAAGCGTGAAGTACAAATTATTTATAGTTAGACATAATGCCTGCTACGCCACATCTAGAACTATGAATACAGCAATTACGACATGTAACATATATAATAATTAATAAATAAAGTGCTTACATAATTCGTTCGTTGAAATAATATAGAAGACCGTTGACACGGCATATTCGGTCGTTCCATCGTCAAGGGAACATCTTTGCCGTTGTCCCCAAGCTTAAAGTTGACACAATATTAGGAGCCTTTAACAACTATCACTCTAGACTGAAATTCACGTATGAAACGGAAAATGACGGGTCACTTAACTTTCTTGACACAACGGTGATTCGAAATGGCAATACATTGATAACGAACTGGTATAGGAAGCCCACATTTTCTGGACGCTATACAAACTTTTATTCTAATCACCCGTTAAAATATAAAATTAACACCATCACAAGCCTAGTTGACCGCGCTATTTTACTCTCTGACGAAAAATTTCATAACTCTAATATCCAAATTGTTAAAGATATCTTGACTAACAACTGTTTTCCAAAGTCAATTATTAATAAATATATTGCCAAAAGATTGAACCACCTTAAAACACGAGATACATCCACCGAGAATAATAAAATTATTTTTGATCCAAAGAATAGTATAGCGTTACCATACGTGAAAGATCTGAGTGAGTCCATAAGTCGAGATTTAAAGAAAGTCAATATCAGTACTTTATACACGGTTCCTAAAAAACTTGATTACATAGTAAAAAGAGGGAAAGACAAGATAGATGACTTCAATCAAACCGAACTAGTGTATAAAATAAACTGCAAAGACTGTAATGCAGTATACATTGGGCAAACAAAACGGCATCTATGTACGCGTCTCAGGGAGCACCAGAATGATATAAAAAAGAACGCCAGTAATCATTCCGTGGTTAGCTGTCACAGAACATCGTATGGACACGAATTTGACTGGAATAAACCAGAAATTTTACATAAGGAGAAACAGATTAAGAAAAGGGAAATAGCAGAAATGTTTTTTATAAAAAAATTTAATAATAACATAAATTTACAAAGAGACACAGAGAAGCTCAACGCTCTCTACGAACATATTATAGAAGAGACATAATTTTCCCACTTCTTACTCTGTTCCCCCCTCTTGATCACTTTAAGCAGTAATGTTTGTTGTTCTACGTGTCCGCACATTAACTGTTATATCTCTGACGTGACAAGTTCCCTTGACGATGGAACGACCGAATATGCCGTGTCAACGGTCTTCTATATTATTTCAACGAACGAATTATGTAAGCACTTTATTTATTAATTATTATATATGTTACATGTCGTAATTGCTGTATTCATAGTTCTAGATGTGGCGTAGCAGGCATTATGTCTAACTATAAATAATTTGTACTTCACGCTTGATAAGGACCTAAACCAAAGGTCGAAACGTAGCGTTTATTTAATAAAGTTAGCCAGTTGGGTCGAATAAAACACACCTAAGCTGATTTCTGCATGTATTGCAACACGTTTCAGAGCAAAATAGCTCGTCATCTTGAAAGAGTACATGCTAATGAATTAGAAGTACAAAAGTTTAAAAATATACCAAAAGGAACGGCAGAACGAAGAAAGATCCTAGAAACGATACGTAGACGTGGAGATTTTTATTTTAATGTCGATTGTGCACGAAATGATGGTGAACTACTGGTAGAAAGACGTTCAAAAAAAGAATACAACAGAGCACCTTCTGATTATGTCGTATGTCCAAAATGTAAAGCTTTTGTTCTAAAAGTTACAAGCAGACATCACTATCAGAGATGCATTAAGATTAAAAGTAAAGATACTAGATCGATATCGGTTTTAGGAAGACAAGTATTAGGACGTATACATAATGAGGCAAGCAATGATCTCAGAATACGAGTTTTCCCAATTTTACGAGAAGACGATATAGTAAAGGCTATTCGTTACGATGAGTTAGTAATCGTATTCGGTAATCAACAGTGCGAAAAGTATAAAACATCTGAACACAATGATGCAATGATTAGACAAAAAATGAGAAGGATGTGTCGCCTACTTATAAAATTGAAACGTAAAAATTCTAATATTACGGATTTTGCTTCCATTTACTTCCCCCGATACAGCATTGCTTGCATTGAAGCAATCAATAGTCTAGCCGGTTTATCTTTGTGTGCAAAATTTTATGAAACTCCATCACTGGCTTCTGCACTTGGAGGTTTGATAAAAGAAATGGGTAAAATTTTGATCAATCGATGCATTAGAAACGAAGACGGGGAAGGCAGATATTATTAAGCTCCATAACTTTCTAAAACAAAAACGTGAAACAGCTTATAATTCCTTGAAAGAAAAGTTTTCCTATGATGTATGGCTTTCACTTACAAAAGCAACATTGATTTCAATACAAGTCTTTAATCGTCGTAGAGCTGGAGGACCTGGATACAAAGGACGCTAATCGAAGATTATAAAACTTATGAAGGAATTAATTTTCAAACAAACGATATGTATAAAGCGCTTTCACCACGTGCCAAAGAAATTGCCAAAAAATATGTACGATTTACCTTAAGAGGTAAACTTGGACGAACGGTACCAGTCTTACTAACAGCAGAATTAAGAGACTGCATCGAAATGATTTTAAAGCATAGAAAGGTTGCGAAAGTTTCTTCAAAGAATCCGTATCTATTTGGTCTTCCTTCGCTTAAAAAAGATAATCACAAATATCTTTTAGCGTGTGACTTATTACGGCAATATGCAGTAGAAAGTGGCGCAGAAAATCCAGATACTATTCGTGGAACTCAATTACGGAAGCATATAGCAACAACATGTATTCATTATAATCTATCAGAAAATGAAATTTCAACGCTTGCAAATTTTATGGGCCATGCCGATAAAATTCATTTATCTCACTACAGACAACCTGTTATAGAAAAAGAAATCTTAGAAATATCTCAATATCTCGAAGCAGCACAAGGAGTTGATATGGATGAAAGTGACAGTAATGATTCTGACTCTGGACTCTCAGATATGGAAAATACAACGAAGACGACCACGAAAACTTACGATGACGAAATTAATGAGAGAGTTGCATCCAGAAGAACCATCCGGGATTTTCAACAAGGTACTTTATTCTTTTACAATTGAATTAAATTAAAATTTTTTATTTATACTTTAATGGTCAATGGGTGGATATAATTTAGAATCTGAGGTTATATAGATTCTTTGATATAGAAGGCACATTGTCACGTCTCACGACACTCTCGCCGCCTTGCCGCATCAAATTTTTCTTTTTCTCAGTTGCTAAGTACCTGCAAATAACAATAGAATTAGTAAATTGCAATACCTCTTACTTGCTTCTGTCACAACAATGCTCAGCTGTACGCGTTCACAAAATCAGCTGACACATATACCACAGTGTGTTCATAAAGTAGCAAATGGCCACCTTAAGCCGCCGCCGTCTAGTAACAAAACTGGAATTTGGACAAACAATTAAATTACCCATAAAGCACCTTTGAATTATTACTGAAGTCAATCAATTATCGTCATTTATTACCAATATAAGCACCATAAAGTCTTTTATGCAATATAAATTCATATTTATTCGCGGATCTAACGGAAATTAACGTATATTCTATGTTAACGAATTACTAAAATTAAATTAAAATAAAATCATTTAATTAAAAACAATGCAATTACAGAAATATATTTCCCTATCCCTAAGGAACATTATCACGACAAAGCAATAATCGCTTTATAAACATTTTCAATTAGATTATTGTAAACAATTAAAACAAGTCGTTATCCGACTAAACTAATATGATAATCGGAAGCGTCGTAAGAAGTCAAACAACTTTTGTTTATAACTTATTTTTGTATCTTTCAAAATAAACAAATTGACTTAAAAATTTATTATAAAATAAATATAAAGATTAATCAATAAAATCACTACGGGAACTCAGTAGAGTATATCAAACAATCCTGTGAAAATTCCTGTCTCTTAGCTCTTTCCAATTCCGAGATATAAATAAAAATTACAAAAATCCATAAAACACAAAAATTTTAAACACCCTAAAAAACAGCCCTTAACCAACTGAATACCAAACAAAAATTTTAAACACCCTAAAAAACAGCCCTTAACTAACTGAATACCATGAGGAAAACCCCACCTCTCTATCTCTTACCGTTCTCGAGTTATAAATTATTAAAGTTTCTTGTCCGCCATTTTAAACTTTTTACCATTCAAACTTAGGAAGACCAAATCACTTTTACAACAATATTCTTAGTCTTTTATACGTTTTGGCTATAATAAAAATCATTTTTGAACAAAAATTTTGACACTAAATTATTATGTAAAAAATGGAATCTCTCATGTCCTTAGATATCAATAGCGTTAATCCCGATTTTCTATCTAAATTAATTAAATTAACAATAGAGATTGAAAAGTGAACATTCGCCTCACGAATCTGATAGAGACGGACTTATGCCATAAGCATAAAGAAAAGGATAGTTTAATACACCCTCCCTATGCAATAAGTTAGCATACGGCCTCCTATATGAAAGACGAGGATAGTTTAATACTCGCCTTATGTGAATTCGCTATGGGTAAGACGAGGACAGCGATAGAAATTCGAAATAAATTTAAATAAAATACGAGGAAAAGACTGAGAAACGAAAACAAAATAAATACATATCGAGGATAATCATTAGCATTATTTAATAAGGAAACATTTATTACTTAATAATTTAATTTTGCAACTTATTGTTATAAACAATTACAAATGGATTATTAACAATATCAATAAATATTTTCACCTTGTTCTCCAGATCATATATAACAAATTTGTATAAGTCAAAACCCCGTTACTCCTCTAGTAAAGGCTACAGAAAATTCCAAAGGGAAACACACCCGGTATATGCTGCCTGGACCCAATATTTACCGATACATAAACTATTATAAGTTTATGAAATGTGAAATACGAGGACCAACCAATTCACACCTATATATCTTCCAAAATATAATAGCGAAAAATACCCTGTTTATATACATAAGCAACCCGAACCTTCCTCGTGAAAATCACCCGTAAAACATGACTCTTACAAATCTCTTATACCTAATTACTCATAAAAATGCATACCTCTATTTCCCCGTAATCCATAGTAATAAAAAATTCGTTCTAGTACATATGAATCCGTACAAAATTACCTTTCTTAAAAAAAAGGTAAAAAAAGGCGCCAAGTACACGCATAGTAGTGTATATGTTGTTACCTCGAAAAAAAAGAAAGTGGTAGTATTATACCTCGAAAAAACCTAAGTAACAAGTGGTAGACGTAATCTTTGTATCTCGAAAAATCTCGAAAAATCTAAGCACTAGTATTTTTATTTCCAAAAAATATAACCGAAGTGATACACATCACAAAATTATGTTACCTTATCAAAAAAGAGTTGCGCTTTAAGTGATCTATTACAATTACAAAAAAAAATGATATCTCTGTAAATTACAGCGCCAATTACAGAGAGAACATATATATTGCCTCAAAAAATAATTGTTGCACTACTTTGAAAAATCTTTACATTGTGTTAATTAGAAAAAGAATGTATGATAACAATTTTATAAGATTAAAAAATTTTATTTAAATTTAACAAGGAAATACAAGATATTTAAATACAAAGTTTACATGTGTATTTTTTAGTGGTCACAAAGAATTACAGAGGTAACAGTACAAAATAAAAATATTTTATTAAAATACATAAATTTTTCTTGTAAAAAAAACTTGGCGCTGCTAGACCTCGAAATTGTAAATAAATAAATAAACTTATCCCGTACTTAATTACAAGCCGCATTATTCGCCGTCGTCACACACACCCATATCACTCGCTCGCACATACACACCACGCTGATAATCATTTACTTTACTTCTGTCGCATTCTTCTCTGAATTATTTTTATTTATTGTCCTTATTTATTTACAATTTCGAGGTCTAGCAGCGCCAAGTTTTTTACAAGAAAAATTTATGTATTTTAATAAAATATTTTTATTTTGTACTGTTACCTCTGTAATTCTTTGTGACCACTAAAAAATACACATGTAAACTTTGTATTTAAATATCTTGTATTTCCTTGTTAAATTTAAATAAAATTTTTTAATCTTATAAAATTGTTATCATACATTCTTTTTCTAATTAACACAATGTAAAGATTTTTCAAAGTAGTGCAACAATTATTTTTTGAGGCAATATATATGTTCTCTCTGTAATTGGCGCTGTAATTTACAGAGATATCATTTTTTTTTTGTAATTGTAATAGATCACTTAAAGCGCAACTCTTTTTTGATAAGGTAACATAATTTTGTGATGTGTATCACTTCGGTTATATTTTTTGGAAATAAAAATACTAGTGCTTAGATTTTTTCGAGATTTTTCGAGATACAAAGATTACGTCTACCACTTGTTACTTAGGTTTTTTCGAGGTATAATACTACCACTTTCTTTTTTTCGAGGTAACAACATATACACTACTATGCGTGTACTTGGCGCCTTTTTTTACCTTTTTTTAAGAAAGGTAATTTTGTACGGATATCACGCCTTTTTGTAGTATTACGCATTTTATAAACAGTATGTACAGGGTAAAGCTATTTGGAGGTATAATACTACCACTTTGTTTTTTTCGAGGTAACAACATAATACATATACACTACTATGCGTGTACTTGGCGCCTTTTTTTACCTTTTTTTTTAAAAAGGTAATTTTGTACAGATATCACGCCTTTTTGTAGTGTTACGCATCTTAATCTGAAGTTTTTAATAATATCTTACAAACAGTATGTACAGATTGTAAAGCTTTATAAACCGTATATATTTTGCGATACAAGACATAATCGTAATCTAGCTTGAATAATGCTAATAATATAAACACATTAAGTACCACTTGGATTTTATTAATTTAAAATTAATAATACTACTACTTAGTTTTTCCGAGGTAACCATGGTGTACTTGGCGCCTTTTTTTACCTTTTTGAAAAATAAAATTTACCTCTTTTTCTTACCTTTGTTTTCTTAATTTCGTTTAAATTTAAGACGTAGTATCATCCTTGATAACTATGTTTCTTTACATAAACTCGATTTTTACGCACAAATCTTTGTTAATACAACGATTTAACTTTATAACTTATCTTCTAATATAACTTATCTTCTAATATAAGAAATCAATAGTATTTGTAGCTTTTTAATGAACCGTAATCTTCAACACGTGGCTTCTCTCCAACACGTTGCTTCTCTCGGAAATTTTGCTCTTATAATATTCCGCTACGTGCCCTACGAGCGGAGATATTGCGACGCAAAGTCCAAATGTGAAATTTTTTTTATTAAGATACGTCGTCTACTCATCACTCATGCCATGCTATCATTTCATTGGCTGGAATCGTGTCCTTTTCACTTTTTCGACACTGGCGGTGCTGCTAGAATCGCCAGTTTCGATGTATACGTGTGTGTGTACTGCGCGCAGTGCAGACAGTGCGTTTAGCGCGCTGTCACCAGCTGTCACAGTCACATATATAACCTATAACACGGTAGTGTCCCGCGTCAAGTTCGCGCTATAGTTTTTTGTCGTCGGCAACCTGGGACACGTAGACATCGAATTCAAAGTATTAATACACCTAGACACCGAAAACTACGGAGCGCATTATCTGGACGTCATCATCGGCAACCTGGGACACGTAGACATCGAATTCAAGGTATTAATACACCTAGACACCGAAAACTACGGAGCGCACTATCTGGACGTCGTCATCGGCAACCTGGGACACGTAGACATCGAATTCAAGGTATTAATACACCTAGACACCGAAAACTACGAAGCGCATTATCTGGACGTCGTCATCGGCAACCTGGGATACGCAGACATCAAATTCAAAGTATTAATACACCTAGACGTCGAAAACTACGGAGCGCACTATCTGGACCTCGTTGTCGGCAACCTGGGACACGTAGACATTGAATTCAAGGTATTAATACACCTAGATACCGAAAACTACGGAGCGCATTATCTGGACGTCGTCATCGGCAACCTGGGACACGTAGACATCGAATTCAAAGTATTAATACACCTAGACACCGAAAACTACGAAGCGCACTATTTGGACCTCGTCATCGGCAACCTGGGACACGTGGACATCGAATTCAAAGTATTAATACACCTAGACAACCGAAAACTTCGGAGCGCACTATCTGGACCTCGTCGTCGACAACCTGAGACACGTAGACATCGAATTCAAAGTATTAATACACCTAGACACCGAAAACTACGGAGCGCACTATCTGGACCTCGTTGTCGGCAATCTGGGACACGTAGACATCGAATTCAAGGTATTAATACACCTAGATACCGAAAACTACGGAGCGCATTATCTGGACGTCGTCATCGGCAACCTGGGACACGTAGACATCGAATTCAAAGTATTAATACACCTGGACACCGAAAACTACGGAGCGCACTATCTGGACCTCGTCGTCGACAACCTGAGACACGTAGACATCGACTTCAAAGTATTAATACACCTAGATACCGAAAACTACGGAGCGCACTATCTGGACCTCGTCGTCGGTAACCTGTATATCGACTCGATGGATTTATTCGCTGGGTTGATAATAATAATAATATATAATAATATTATAACAATATTATTTATTATCAAGATTATTTGATCAAGAGACACGGTACCTAATTTACTTAAATATAAAATCTTCCTCCTGACCGATAAGTCTATCGACCTATAATAATTTACCTACTAGATCGATAATAATGCGCGCACAATATCGAACTGGCGATACTAGCACCGCCACCGCCAGTGGCGAAAAAGTGAAAGTGACATTTTCTCTGATCACGTGATATATGTACAATCGGCGTTAGGAGGAGGAGGAGGAGGAGGAGGAGTATCTTAATATAAATTTTCACATTTCGACTTTTGCTCGCAATATCTCCGCTCGTAGGGCACGTAGCGGAAAAATGAAAAGAACGGACCCCCCCCCAAATCGACCCCAAGCTATCGATCAAGCCTATTTAGAACTTGATCCGTTCACTCGTTATCGAGATCTCAACATCTCGAGTACTTGCAAATCGTCGCGTCGCGTAAAAGAGTCACGGTTGGTCTCGCTCCGCGTGTACTTGGCGCGAGACACTACCGTGTCTCTTGATTTTGGCTGTATACATAGACTCCACGCTAGCAATCCTATAAAAATAATAATAATTTATATTTTTATGACTATTTATTTATCAAATGTTTATAACAAAAAGATAAAGTGTTATATAAACAAATTAGCTTATTGAAGAATCACAACCGCGTAATTAAGAGGAACTTAATGAATCAATGTGTGAATAAAAAAGGTCTCAAATTACTTAATAAACAATTTGTTACTAACAAACAAAAATATAAACAATAAAATTTTTTTATGCTATATTATAGCTTAGCGAAAGCCCTGCAATATTTTTCCTATACACCACTATCAGATTCTTAACCGTTTCTGAGATATAAGACATAATAAAATTTTGTCAAACGAATAAATCAATTTCATTAATTCATTATACTAAAAACGACTCTAACCATTCCTATCTATGCTTAATAACATTAATATGATATTAAGATCATTGGTATTGTCTTTAACCATATTTCCATTATAATTGTTATGAACAATTATATGCGCATATTCATTAAATTAACATCAGTAATAACGCTTAGAGTCACATACGAACCTGAGAAGGACAGAATTGTACCATGCGCCACGTAGAAACACGAATCCGAGCGAGATGCGAATATCGAACAACCTATAGGAGAGAGAGAAAGAGACTTATGTACCGTAGTAGCCGTTAGACAAAGGGAGCAATGCCTTTCGTTTACTTCATACTTTAGACATGCTAATAACCATTTTAAATGTACAATTACATTATTCTGCTTTATGTAAGGTATGTCTAAAGATAAATGCTAATCTTTAATATCAATTTTAGTAATATTTAATATCTATTTCATATTCTTTAAATCCATAAACACTTTTCATATATGTTTTAATGAAAGTATCGTTTTCATCCGTCTCACCAAAGTAAAATAGAATCAGAGCAAGGTCACTGAGTGACTCATACGAGTGGAATCCAGTCATACGTAGAATTGTAGTTGGCTAGCGAGCCGTATAGGCCCAAGTAGATTCACCTCGCCTGGCAACGCCCAGCCACCGCCCTTATGACTCATCTGTAACAAAGAATGTATTACCCCCACTACTATTTCCAAAAATGTATAAAAGCATAGATCCCGCACCATTCGAAGAAGATTGGGGCAAGCTTAGAACGCGACCACATCTTATACTTGTGCCCTTTCTTCCATAAGTAACTATTTGAACTTCAAAATCAGCAATAAACCTTATATCGGAAGTTTAACTAAACATCTTCATTCAAGAAAAAAGTTTATTGAATATTACTTACCTAATATCCTTGCCGACTTCGAGGAGCCACGTGCATCAACGGAGACAGTTAGTTATCCTGGGATTTCACTCCCTTAACCAGCAAAAGGAGAAGAACCCATCAGCGAAGAACGTTTTGGCGGATTGTCGACCACCCGCATCACCCAGGACGTCACAATACCGTATCATTTTCTACGTTAACGCAACTTTCTTCAAAATCAATATTATTATTATGTAAGACATTAATATTACTCGAAAAACTATAACCTCTTATTTCAACGGGTGAAGCAGGAATAATATCTTGCGATGTGGAATTATTACTTGACTGTATGCGTGCAACGTTACATATTGTTTGAGATTTTTGCAAACGTAAATTCTTTCTTACTTGAATCATAATCCTACTTCGTTGTCTCATAGACAATTTATGCAGCAACTTTCGCGAGGTGGATAATTTAAAATGAGGTTTCATATTTACGTATATTTCCTGTTGCAGAAACGCGAAAGATGTATAGTAGCCTCGAATCACAAGTCACAAATTCGTTGAGTGTAACTCACTGCAGTCACTGATGTTGAACTGATCCTTCTTCTTCTTCTTCTTGGTAGGAAATAACAGTTGAACTCCGAATGGCTACGTGCAGCATGCACGTTAAATTATTCTCTATAAAGTAAAAGGTTAAATCATGTTCGTGAAAGGATGATTCTGATAAGGGCTGGATTCGGGGAGCGCTATTAGTGCTATTTGCTTATTCTATCCTTGTTTTACACCTGATGAGCGATAAAGATAGAATGATGCAATAGCGCTAATAACGCGCTCCCCGAACGCAACCAAAGAAGTACAAAATAAAGGAAATGTATACACGAAAAACGTAAAAAAGTGGAAGAAAAGTAAAAGATCTTTTATTATCATTCTCTATTTACACAACACGTGTGATAATGTCTCAATATCAATGTTAAAGATATATTTAATATTATTATACTCGAAGAACTACATCTAGTCCAGTCGCTAGGTCGATTGAGTATATATTTTTCGAGGTTAATGGTTTAAGTTGATAGTATACCTACTTTTGCTTCCTCATAAAGGAAGCTTTGTTTTTATGAATTTCGTATATGAACCTTTGATTGCGTATAAAGTTGGGTCTAGTCAACCAAATTTAAGTGCATTATATATGAAATAGGGGTAGAAGAAACCAACGAAGAGATTGGTTTTTGAGTTTTTTCTGCCAATATGTTCAGATTGTTGTAAAACATCGAAATATCGCCTAAAAATCGCCTGTCCGTGTGTGTGTGTGTATGTGCAGATTTAATGTCTGTGGTTGCACTAACTTCCGCAAATATTGAGATATCGGGCTGTTTTTTTTTAATCGATAGAGTATCATTTAAGGAAGGTTGGTATTGAATTTGGCGATGATCGGTAAAGAGGTTCTTTTTTTTTTAATTTTGAATTTTTTTAGAAATGTCCGTTGTTGCTCTAACTTCCGCAAATTTAGAGATATCGATCTATTTCTAATTTATTATATTTTTCTGTCTTTCCTACCCCTATTTCATATATAATTTTTTAAGATTTGGTTGATTGGACCCAGCTTTATACGCGATCAAAGGTCCATAATTTTGCTCGCATATAAAGCTAAGTCTAATCAACCGAATTTAAAAGAATTATATATGAAATAGGGGTAGAAAAGACCGAAGTAAAAATTGTTTTTTGAGTTTTCGATGCCATTGGTTGATTAGACCCAGCTTTATACGCGATCAAAGGTCCATAATTTTGATCGTATATAAAACTAAGTCTAATCAACCGAATTTAAAAGAATTATATATGAAATAGGGGTAGGAAAGACCGAAGTAAAAATTGTTTTTTGAGTTTTCGATGCCAATGTGTTGCTTATGTTCGAAAACGCCGAATTTAAATTTTTGAGGATCGGTTTTGAGGATTGGCTATTCATCAAATAACCTAGGGTAGATTAAGGCGAATCGGATTAATATAAGTTGTAAGACAATTTTCGTTAGTATTTTATTTTAAACAAGCAATTTTATCGTGCTAATTAGTAATCCGATTGGCCTCGATCTATCCTATACATTTTTTAGGCAAAAATCGGTAACCCTTTCAGTAATCTTCGCCAAATTCGAAACAACCTCCTTTTTGTCAAATTCAACACCAATATATCATTAATGATACTTTATCCATAAAAAAAGTGTGCAAGTAGAAACTTGCACATTGCTTCTTCATATTTTAAATATTGTAATTTAATTAATAATAAATAAATATAATAAAATTTGAATAAAAATGAATGTAAACTATTTTTTCAATCACGGAGAACATTGAGTCAACCTGACTCTACACACACTTTGATCGTCCGCTATTTTAAATTGATGAGTACGATCAGTTTGAAAAAATTTCCAAATGTACTTGGAACATTGATTATAAATCAATTAATATAAATAAACAGTGCTGTTTAAATTATTTATATATTTTAAAAAATTCCCCCAAAAATTACGTTTAAAAAAAAAATTTTTTTTTTAACGACTTTTACACCTATTTTATATACTTTTGGTAAAAATTCGATTGAATAGTTTAAGAGTGTATAAAGAACAGACATACATACATTTATACATACAGACATTCTATTTTATATATATAGATATTTACATAATATATGAAATAAGTAACTTATAAGTCATTCGTTGCTAAGTCATAAAAGACTGTATAAGCTAATAGTTTCACATATTATACGTTAGTCATTTTAGTAATCTGTCACCGAGACGTAAAGATATATTTAATACGTAAAGATATATTTAATTTATTGGAAAGGAAAATTTTAACAACGTGTCAAGTGAAGACGTTAGAAAAAGTAATAATTAATATATTATTATATAGATATAATAATTTAATAAATAATAATTATAATAATTTAATTAATAATAATAATTTAATTTTTTAATAAAAAATAATATTCTTTAAATTCTTTAGTTTTGGACGATGGTTTGGACGAGGAACTTCTTGAATTTATGATACAATATGAAGAAACTGTATTATGGATAAAAGTTATTATAGATGAAATACTTTTGAAATTATAAAAGAAGAGACAAAGAAACGCAAGCTAATAGAAAATAAAATGATATTGGAAAAAATTTACAAAAAAAAGCAAGAGGAAATGAATAGAATAGAGAGAAAAAAGGTTAGGTCTCTTTATATAATAACATATATATATTAAAGCATGATTAGTAAAAGACAAAATTTTAATTTAGTGTACTTGAAAGACAGCTCACGCGGAACGTGAGCTGAGATTAGACCGTCGTGAGACAGGTTAGTTTTACCCTACTGATGACCAGTCATTGCGATAGTAATCCTGCTCAGTACGAGAGGAACCGCAGGTTCGGACATTTGGTTCACGCACTCGGTCGAGCGGCCGGTGGTGCGAAGCTACCATCCGTGGGATTATGCCTGAACGCCTCTAAGGCCGTATCCTCTCTAGTCAAAGGTGGCAATGATATCTCTAGGAGTCTCGTGAGTCGAAAGGCTCAAAACAATGTGACACACTACTAGGGTTGGAGTGGGCAGTCTCAGTATCCACTCCATAAAACTAATTATATATTGCTTTAGAGGAAGCTTTGTTTTCGTAAATTTCGTATATGAACCTTTGATTGCGTATAAAGTTGGGTCTAGTCAACCAAATTTAAATGAATTATATATGAAACAGGGGTAGAAAAAACCAAAGAAAAGATTGTTTTTTGAGTTTTTGATGCCAATATGTTCAGAGTGTTGTAAAACGTCAAAATATCGCCTAAAAAAAAATGTCCGTATGTGTGTGTGTGTATGTGCACATTTGATGTTGTGGTTGCTCTAACTTCCGCAAATATTGAGATAGCGGGCTGTTTTTTTTTTAATCGATAGAGTATCATTCAAGGAAGGTTGGTATTGAATTTGGCGATGATCGGTAAAAAGGTTTTTTTTTAAAAAAATTTGAATTTTTTTAGAAATACCCGTGGTTGCTCTAACTTTTGTAAATTTTGAAATATTGGACTATTTCTAATTTTATTATATTCTTCAGTCTTTTCTAGTGACTATTGCTCTAACTTTTGTAAATTTTGAAATATTGGACTATTTCTAATTTTATTATATTCTTCAGTCTTTTCTACCCCTATTTCATATATAATTCTTTAAAATTTGATTCATCAGTTTCGTGTTAAAACACATTTGAAATTCGGAGAATTCGTACATACATAGAAACTTTATAAAGCTGGGGTCTAATCAATAAAATTTTAAATAATTATATATAAAATAGTGGTATAAAGTTGCTAAGAATATAATAAAACTATAAAATAGCCCGATATTTCAAAATTTGCCATACATATTTCACATATAAAAAAATTATAGACCTTTGATTGTGTATAAAAATGGATCTCTTCTAAGGAGAACAGTTAGAACATCTTAAGTCTCAATAAATGAGCAGGGCTGCCAGATTGGGGCTATTTTTCATTTTTTTGGGGGGGACTATTTGGGCTAATCAAATAGCCCCCAAAAAAAATCAGGGCTGCCAGATTGGGCTATTTTTCCTTTTTTGGGGGGGGGCTATTTGGCTATCAAATAGCCCTCCCCCCAAAAAAAAGAAAAAGAAAAATAGCCCAATCTGGCAGCCCTGTAAATGAGACATCAAAAAATGATGTTTTAGAATAATAAAAAAGTGTGCAAGTAGAAACTTGCACATTGCTTCCTCACAGTTCTTAAGTGTGCAAGTAAAAACTTGCACAGTGCTTTCTCATAGTTCTTAAGTGTGCAAGTAGAACTTGCACAGTGCTTCTCATAGTTCTTAGTGTGCAAGTAGAAACTTGCACAGTGCTTCCTCATAGTTCTTAAGTGTGCAAGTAGAAACGTCACATTGCTTCCTCATAGTTCTTAAGTGTGCAAGTAGAACTTGCACATTGCTTCCTCAGAGTTCTTAAGTGTGCAAGTAGAAACTTGCACATTGCTTCCTCATAGTTCTTAAGTGTGGCAAGTAGAAACTTGCACATTGCTTCCTCATAGTTCTTAAGTGTGCAAGTAGAAACTTGCACATTGTTTTTAAGTGTGCAAGTAGAACCTGCACTTGTTTTAAAGTGTGCAAGTAGAAACTTGCACATTGCTTCGCTCATAGTTTTTAAGTGTGCAAGTGGAAACTTGTACATTGCTTATCATAGTTTTAAGTGTGGCAAGTAGGAACTTGTTGTGTGAGCAAGTAGAAACTTGGACATTGCTTTCTTTTAGTTTTTAAGTGTGGCAAGTAGAAACCTGCACAATGTTTATAAGTGTGCAAGTAGAAACTTGTTTTAAGTGTGCAAGTAGAAACCTGCACATTGCTTTCTTATGGTTTGAAGTGTGCAAGTAGAAACCTTCGCTCACAAAGCTTCCTTTATGAGGAAGCCAAAACAAATAAATACCAATAATTATACATTGAATAAAAACAAGCTTCCTCATAGAGGAGCTTTGTGAGCGAAGGTTTCTACTTGCACACTTCAAAACCATAAGAAAGCAATGTGCAGGTTTCTACTTGCACACTTTAAAACATTGTGCAGGTTTCTACTTGCACACTTAAAAACTAAAAGAAAGCCCAAGAAAGAATGTCCAAGTTTCTACTTGCTCACACAAACAAGTTCCTACTTGCACCACTTAAAACTATGATAAGCAATGTACAAGTTTCCACTTGCACACTTTAAAAACTATGAGGAGGAAGCAATGTGCAGTTTCTACTTGCACACTTTAAAA
>JASTWK010001218.1:0-44484 GCA_030770225.1 Temnothorax unifasciatus
TATATAAAAGATACTATCGATACTCTATATCAGGTCAGTTCCATTCGATTCCAAGATGTCATAAGTTATTTACAGAGATAGAAGCATAATTGTAAGTAAATCTACTAGGTCGATCGCTCGGCGAGTATAGCTTGACCGTACGGTCGATCGTTAGTCTTTTGTAAATGAGAGTAAGTGAATGAAAATGATAATATACATAGCTGTATATGTATATATTATATATATCATTGCATCAGCATGTGACCGGCTGCTCTCGTGGCTGCCTCCTATATATATATTTACAATGTCGACGAATAAAGGAAAAACCATCATTCTGCCGGTGACCAAGAAATATTTGACAAAAATCCCTCTCTATATTATTATCTTTTTGTAATTAGCAGGAGATAAGCAAGTTATATTTCAGATTTAACGTTGGTAGTTGTAGAGCTATGATTTTAAAGAGAGAGAGAGTTGAGTAAACTTTAAAATAAATTTTCGACTGTCATTCTGCGACAACCTGGGTACATTGAAATAAGAACTAAAGTTTTTTGTGTTAAAAATTATTTCTCGATTTATTCTTGCAGATTAGTCTAGAAATGGTAAAATGTTAATATATTCAAAATTAAAAAATGTGATTATACCACTTTTTTATCAAAAATACTTTGCCAAATCTTAATTAGCAGCAGTATCAATTTTTCGCATATTGAGATATATTACACCATCTAACGGTGTTGTCAAGCTTGTTGCCGGATCAGGTATCATCGGTATCATAGTCTTTTCACACGGTGTCACTTCATATTTACTCAGATTTTAATGAGCGTTAGCTTTATCACTAAAAGCCCGAAGCGAGTGCCTGCAAAATGCATAATAATGTAATATAACTTATCACATTATTCTAACAAAAAATAATTTGTGATTTTATTTTGTTATTTCGTACTTTTCAATTAAACTGTTAATTCTATAATTATAAAATCTAGTTGGACTAAAAGTCCCGAATAATATTGTTGCTATTTAATATGACTTAATTGCTCCGATATTAATTCTATATATCATAATTTATCTCTGATGCTGGTTTCTTTATTTCCGATTTACGTACCTTGCGCAATCTGCGCATGTAAAAAATATTTTAAAGTTTGCGCTACTAAGTGTTTTCAAATTCAATTTTCAAGTTAAATACAATTTGTTCGTAATTCGCCTAAATGTAAAATAATAGACTTGTATAGCTATATATAAAGTATACCTTCAATTTTTTACTTATTCTAATTTCGCATGATTGGTAATATTAATCCTTTTTCGACATAACAATTAAATTTGATTTCCTCTACACACCTATACACACATGTGGGCCTTCTCCGAATGGGAAATAAACGCATGGCGGTCTGTTACGTTTGTTCTCTTCATTGAATCGCTCCGGATCGAATTTATGAGGCTCGGGGAAATATTCTGGATCATAGTGTAGGCCAAGCATCGGGATGTAAACTGGCGTGCCCTTCTCGAGTACGAGATTAGAGTTCGGTACTTCGTAAGTCTGCATTGCCATGCGATTCAGAAATCCTAGTGACGGATACTTTCTCAAAGTTTCCGATACCACCATATCGAGATATGATAGCGACTTGATCTAGTAAAGAAGTATTTTTCTTATATATCGGAGATTTGACAAGTTCAAAAACTTGTTCAGAAATAAAATCGATAGACGAAAGAAGTATTTGGTTCGGTAAAAGTGTCACCTATATATTTGTGTAGCGTTTATCGCAAAAATTATTTGACGAAGCAGCATACTGTAGCAGATATTTGCTTACCATGTCGTATGTGACTTCTCCGTCAGAATCATTGAGCGCCTCGAGTATTTCTTTTCTTAGTGTAGTCTGAATTTCAGGTTGCAATGCGAGTTCGTACAACGTGAAAGCAATCGGTATTGCGGAGGTATCGAAACCAGCTGAGAAGAAACTGGCCGCTTGTGCCATGAGATCATCCCCATCGAATTCTAAAATTTAATTAATTTGTTAGTAGAGTTTGAAGACTTTTGATACTTACTACAATTAAATTTGTTTTATCGTGATTATTGATCAAACTTGTCGGTTACTCTGATGTTGTTATCGCAAGCCGTTATATTACACATCTTTATTTATTTTTATATATAAGCTATGTAAATATAATTATTTCGCGTACTGAAGCCTTCAACCTCTTCATCGCTACTGTTCTTCCTGATCTCGATCAGAATATCGATGAGGTCGTATCTCTTCTCGCCAGATTCCATGCGCCTAGTGATTGTCCTCCGAGAAAATTTTGCGCAGAAAGACGGTGGTCTCCTTACCAAACAATTTCAGATTAGCCTTACGAATTATTATCCGGAAGGAAGAACATTGCGAGCATTTCCCAGCCGCGCACGTAATTATTTTTTAACATCATTTTGCCGTATCTGCGGAGATCAGTGTTTGGATCTTTGAACGTGTTCACGTCGAGTCCAAAAGCAGTATTGCAGATCACATCCATAGTTAATTTGGAACACCACATTCCTTACGTCCATTATTTGTCCCTTACCTGCCGGCAATGTCATCAGTTAATTAAATCTGTTTAGCTGTAGATATTATAACTGATTTTCAACATTTTTATTATCACGAGCAAATATCTTCGGGTGTACAATAACATAAAATATTTTAATACTACAAAAACTTACAGATGATTGTGGTTATAGTCACAAACTTCATCTTCTTTCTACATTTTTATTTTATGAATTGTTCAATATATGTTATGCTCCAACTTACCATTCAATTTTAAGGAGTCAAGATATTCATCCAAATGCTTGCCGCATTCTAGCATCAGGCCAAACATTTCTTCAGTCTACTGGATGTGAAGAAAGATGTCAATTTCGTTCTTATAATTTTCCAAGCTGGATTTTTAAGAAGAAGAGAGTGGCGTGACCAATACGATCATTGAATTGCCCCGTGCCGTATCGATCGAAGAAAATATTAAAGTCTTTTATCAAGACGTGCTTAATGAGTTCGTGATCACGAAGCAACAAGAAGGGCTTGTCAAAAACGTAGAAACCTATATAAGGTTCGTCCTTCGCTCGCTCGTAGAGATCTTTTAGAAAATATGACGGGGCTTTCTGTAGAAGTAGACATTCCCTAAAATTGCCCACGAAAGGTGTGGGCGGTATTTCCAGAACGCCTCGTTTTTCCAGTACTTGAAATTGCGAGTCATGTAAAGGTAAGCGATTATAATGAGTTTTGTTAGAATTATTATGCCATCCAGGGCCCAGTACTCCGTTATGAGCGCCATTTCGCAGCTTCTCTATAAAAATATTTTTGTTGTATTTGTATAATTAAAGAGAATGTAATATTTTTATAATTTACGAGATTGAAAAGACATTATATAGTATATCATTGAGAAAATAATGGTTAATCGCAAAAAATATGTGCTCCTAACGACAGTTGCGCAGGTATACCATATGGCAAAAAAAAACTGCGTAACGACAATATAACAAATACGATAACGAAACTGTCGTTAAGAGTTACAAAATAGGACCATTGCTATATGGTTTGAGTAATTTATATCATTATTTACATCATTGCATTAAATTATGATAACGAGCAGTGCTCTTTTGCTACTTGTAGTACTTTTTTAGTATTAAATAGTGTTAATATACTTATATATGAATCAGAAAAGAGACTTATGCAACCAAATTATATAACAAAATTTAAAACAACAGTTTTAAATTTTGTTATATAATTTGGTTACATAAAATTTTAATATTTAATATTTAAATTATTAATTAATTAAAAATGTTAGCAAAATCACATTAAAGTTAATTCGGAGATCGTTAGAAGTGCATAAAAGAAAAGTAGTTGGAATATTATACAACGTTTTAATTAATGTATAATAATGTTTTGCAACCATGCCTTTACAACTTTTAGACTCGTATTGAATTTTTATATTTGATTTTTGTATTAAATTAACTTTCACTTCCAATTTATTTTTACACAGATAAAAATATGTGTTAAATCAACACTAACATACTCGTGCATACGCAACAATATATAATATTAAATTCTTATAAGAATTTCAACTTCTTTTCTTGGTTGAATTGTATAAAACTTCGTTTAACTATAGAAATGACTTCATTTCGAACCAGTTTTCTGCATTTAACGCAATCTAATATCATTTCAAGAAGTATAATATATTGCTGAGTATGTGCAAGTATATCAGTGTTGATTTGATTATTCTTTCTGTGTAACGTTCTGCATATGTGAAAAAACGCATACGCAAATTAATCTATGTTTTCAAAGCCTGATAATTTTGCTGGCGTTTTTTTTGCTGCGGAAAAAATGATCAAATCAACACTGATATTGTACAATGTACATACTCAGCAATATATAATCTTGAAATGATATTATATTGCGTTAAATGCAGAAAATTGGCTCGAATAAAGTCATTTATATAGTTAAACGAAATTTTATGCAATTAAACCAAGAAAAGAAGTTGAAATGAAAAGTTAAAATAAAAAGTTGTTTTAATTAATTATTGTCTAAATTATTTCAATTTGTTTTATGAATCACAACATACATACACACACACACACATATATATATATATATATATATATATATATATATATATATATTATACATATGACGATTAATTAAAACACATAATACATATACGTTGAATAAAAACGCGAATTTATGCGTCCTGAGATATTTAAGTCTTACGCTCAAATCGTATTATAATGAGTACTCGGCTTTTCTCCTTAAATTAATCGATCAATTATTTAAAAACAGAAATATTCAAGTGATATAGCATATTGTGGTAGGATCAAGCGTATTTCAGTTCAACGACGTAATCCATTCCAGTTTAACGACAAAGATATTATTATAATTATTAATTATTGTTTTTACTAAAATCGCAAATAAGATGGGACTCAAATCACCGTAAGTTACTGATATTGTTTACACGAAAAAGTAACACAAGGCTTAAAAATAAGTTTACAAAAATAATTACTAATTATGCACTATGGGAGACCGGGGCTAGTGTTGTCACACTTTTCAAATACTGATTTAAAAAAAATTTTAGCAATATTTTATAATATTGTATATACTACTTTATAATGTAGCTACATCTTTTAGGTGTAAGAAAAAAAAAATTAGACTTGTATATATTTATACACAAAAAAGTTATTTAATTCTAAGCAAAATTGCGCAAATGTGACCCCAGGGTTGGTTGTCACATGACTCTGGATTGATTGTCATGTATTTCATGTAGAGGAAACATACGAAAAATAGTTCCTATGTTTTAATATTTTATTAAAGTTAGGGCCAATTTTTGGTAAATTTAACTTAATAATACATATATTGCAGTATAAATTAAACGAAAAATTAATAATTTTCATAAATTTTGTAATATAATTCTCATATAAACTTAGAGTAACAAAAGAATAACAATTCTCATAAACTTTGTAATACTTCATAAACTTTGAGTAACTAAAAAAATAATAATTCTCATAAACTTTGAATCCCATCTCATTTAAGACAACTTACCCTGAACGGTCATTTTAAACAAAAAAAAATTATATTTATAAACTATATTGCAATGACGGTTAACTAAATACAGGAAAAATTATCTAAAACTATAATATTTCTTACGATCAAAAAGAAATTACGACTAATAATTCCAAAAACCAACGAAACAATAAAAATAGAAGCAAGAAAAATTTACTCACGATCTCCAATTTTTAAAAAGTGCTCATAAATATCACATGTACACCCGACTAACACGATAGGAGCAACTTACACTATAAAGAAGAATATTCCACTCAATGTATTAAGCGAGATATAAGCTTTGTGATAACTTACCCGAGTGACTTCTAGCCTCGGTCTCCCCTACTGCTCTGACGCACTAAATATATATATCTTACGTTCTTGAAGCCTGAGGATATACTACGCAATTTCTTTGTTGTAATAATTAAGTACGCATGCTCATTTCTCCCTCTACTGAAAACAAAGTTGCTTGTTACTAATTGTTACTAATTGCTTGTCCGTCTTGATAAGATAAAAATAAGTAATTTTTGAAAATATATGACTTCTCGTTATGTAAAAATTTTTGAAATGTAACATATATATAGGTACCACATATGCGGAGAAAACATTTGGCATGTAAAAACAGTATTTAAATTTTTATATTATAATTTCCAGGTAGCACATATTAGTTTCATATACGTTTTTTGAACGTATACATAGTTTCATAACTGTAAAGAACTATTAAGAAACGTTTGAACAAAAATGTTTTTAAAACCATGATTTAAGAAACATATTTTTTTACGGTTTCTACAGTTAACAAAAATACCTTTTTGTTAAATTTTTCTTTTCAAAATTATAATTTGCTTTATCTATATATATAATAACTTTAATAGCCTTTTTTGAAACATTTAAATTTATGTTACACTAATTATTGCACAAAATAAATCATTTTATCCATGCACATATATCCACTTATTTACTTAAATTAATTTTGTCCTACCGGTCTTAATCGACTTGTCATCGGACAAATCTGAACTTACAAGAAAACTTGTTAGAAAACTTCCAACAGTTGCAAAATAAACATTCTGCTGAAACGTGGCCATTGAAAGAACATTGACGTCATTTATACGTGTGTTCCGTTTTTTCCCCAGAATTTTCTGAACTGGTGCACATCAGTAATGCAATTAAGGGGGTTGTCGTGCTGAAATATCAGCAAAAAGTAAAGACGCGCGCTTATACACGCAAAAAGGTATTCACCGTGTGAGATCATGCAAGGCGCACCATGAAACGCGCTGCGCCCTGCCACTACGCTGGGCCGTGTCCCCCACTCTCTTTCGTCGTGCGCCCATGTCAAAACACGCTGCTCGCGCAGCACCGTCTTTCCTCGTACTAGCACGGTGTTTTTCCGTGCATCGCACCGGCTTCTCGCGGCGAAAGCCGGTGCGATGCACGGAAAAACACCGTGCTAGTACGAGGAAAGACGGTGCTGCGCGAGCAGCGTGTTTTGACATGGGCGCACGACGAAAGAGAGTGGGGGACACGGCCCAGCGTAGTGGCAGGGCGCAGCGCGTTTCATGGTGCGCCTTGCATGATCTCACACGGTGAATACCTTTTGCGTTACGGTTCTCCGCGTATTCCCCTTCTCCACTTTAAAGACTGGATTTTTTAGAGCAACTGTACACGCACACATAGACGTGGCCTGTCCATGTACTCTCCTCCCGCGCACGCGTGTAAAAAATTTCAGATTTGACAGAATAACCTAATGTTACTATAAATCAATTCAACAAAAAGATTTCTATTGCATAAATCTCCTCAATTTTCATTTATGTAGCCAGCAAATTCCGGAATTCGTCAATTCATAATGTTATTGACAAACGAAAAAAAATATATTTCGACGGTACACACTATACTCAAAGAATATAGTGTGATTTACGCGCGATGTCTGCTGAGCCGTGAACGTTGCCACGTCACCACATCACTTCTCTTTGCGCATTTTTCAGGCATCATGATAACGTACTTTTACTTATAATATCTCAACAACGAATATGGATTGCTCTATACGAGTTTCTGCTATTCGATATTATTGAATATTATTAATAACATATTAGTTTTTCAAAACAATGACAGTTTTGGTGGAGATGTTATAAGCGAAAATGTGGCTCTCGCGGCGACCTTTCCATAAGAGCCCATGTTAAAAAGCGCAACTTCCACAATGAATATCTCGAAAACGAATATGGATTGTCTATCTCAAATTTGGAGACGTAATGTATGTAAGGTTTATTAATACATACGCGAAGTCTAGAGAAATCGACAATATTTTTATATTTCACGACAACCCCCTTAAGTTTGAGTGAGACAAATATATTTTGTTTCAATTTAACTTGTTGCACGAATGTGCACCAGTTCAGGAATTTCTTTGAAAAAGAATAGACGTCATAGATGGTATATATATATATATATGGTATATGTATATAAAGTTTCTAAAACATTTTTACGCATGTCTCAAAGACGTTATAAACACGTTCAAAAGACGTGAGAAGTAGGAATTTTAAATGTCTTTATCTAAAATGTCTTTGTCATTAAAACAAAACGTTTCTATAATAGTTCTTTAAACGTTATTTTATCGGAAAAGAAACGTTCCAGCGAACGTTTTTCGAATGGACATTTTTACTCATGAGAAACGTTTCTAGAAATCGGTTATAAAACGTTTCGGAAAAACGCTTATAAAACATTTCTGAAACGTGTATGTGCTACCTGGGATTAATATTATAAATAAAAATGTAGAAAAATTGTTAAACGCTGTTGAGAATTAACGCATAATTAAACAATTTCCTAGTGTGTTATCGATTTATGGTGCAATAAACATGAACGCCAGTTTTAACATTGCAGAAAATAAGTTTAGATTTATGTTATTATAAGTTAAACTAATTGTAAATCTACATTGCCGGCTTTATTTAATATTTATAATGTTATATTTGTAATTGCAATTTAAATGAGAAATTTAGATAATCTTTGCTTTGAGATACGACGTTGAACGTGTCACGTATTATTTGTGCGGGCCATTGCCGCCGCACAATCAGGCTGCGTTCAACAAGGACAGAATGACGCTGGTGTGCACCCGAGTGAAGTTTTCGAACGCAGCTTCAGGCGAGACGTTGAACGCGATTGGCTCGCGAGCCGAGCCCCCGGATCTGGCCAATCACGTCCCGCCGCTCCGCGCCGCCGGCGCGGCGGCTCGACGCGGCGGCGTACTAGGCACCGCGCCACCGCACTGTCCGTACTAGTCGCGCGACTGTTGAACTTGAAAATTGCGTGTTTTCGGCGTTGTTTTTAACAATGAGCGGACTTACCACTTGCTTCCGTCAACGCTTCTTGGAGTACTGTTACCTGCGTGAGTGACTCAGCTATCATTCTCCCGAGGAATTTCGCACGGGTAGGAAGTGATTGTGCTCCGCGCGCGCGCGCGCGCGCGCCTGTCACCGCGCTTCGTGCTGTTTTCGGAACGCGCTCGTTTCAGTGATTGGCATGCCTGCTTCCTCGTTTCGCGGGCCGCGGGAATAATTGCTACGCGAGTACGCGCCGTGTGTTCAACAATTTGCGAGTGTACAAGGTGTCTGTCAGAATGAATAACGTATCGCGCGAATCGCTCACTCGAGACGTCGAGGCGAAGGTATGTACGGCAATTGTGAACGATTCGCAGATTCGCTGCGATATTCGCGGTTGATAGTCGCCTCGCGTCCCGCCATGTCTGGACTCCCCTGGCGAAAATGAGAAGTTTCATAAACGTTTGTTTGATGTTTACGTGAGCGTTTGCGGAAGTTTGTTGAAAGTTTAGAAACGGTCAGTAGAGAGTTCGTAGAGCGGAAATTGCAACGCTGCAACGTTTGAAAGGCGTTTGAATATAGCGTTTTTGAAAGTTTGCACAGCGTTTACATGAGCGGAAGTTCGTTGAGAGTTTAGAAACGGTCAGTAGAGAGTTCGTAGAGCAGAAATTGCAACGCTGCAGCGTTTGAAAGGCGTTTGTATATAGCGTTTTTGAGAGTTTGCACAACGTTTACATGACGTATGATGCTTGCTGAGAGTTCTTTAAAACATTTAGAGATCCTCTGTTAAGCCTTTAATAAGTCGAAAGCGTTTGCTTTTATCATTGGAAACTGCGTGCAGCCTCTATTGAGCTTAACGGACGTTTACTCTTGTCGTTAGAAGAAACGGCGTAAAGAGCGTTAAATGTTAAAATCTGCTTTTCGCCTCGCAGGGAGTCTGCTTATATACGCAGCTGGATGTATTTTAAATGCGAGAAAGATACGCCGCCTAGCGGCATTGTTAGAAGAACGTTTGCTGAACGGAGAGAAAACGCTTGTGTTACGGAGTCGGAAAAAGCGTTTCTTAGGCGTCTCCAAGCCGTTTGCGTTAACGCCTTACAAAACGTTCACTGCGCCTCTACAATTCGCCATCGGAAGAGCGTTTGCTGAACGGAGTAAAAACGCTTGTCTTACGGCGTTGGGAAAAGCGTTTGCTAAACGTTTGAAAAATCTGACAGCAAACTCTCTGCACGCAACGTTTACTGAGCGTTCTCTGAAAAGTGTTACCTCAGCATTTCAGAACTTTCATGAAACGTTATATACAGCATTTTATAAGCGTTCTGGAAGCGTTCAAAATCCAACGGCGTTGTGTAAGCGTTCTTATAAAGTTTGAAAGCGTATAAACTCTCAAAAAACCCTCATTGAACGGTTGTCAACGCTTTATAAAGCTTCTTAATTTTCGTCAGGGTCGCGAATCGCGAATGTGCGCATTCATTTATCTCGTGTCGTGCTTCGAACGCTGCTGTGCCGGAATTGTCGTGTCGTGTGATTTATCTCCGATTCTCTAGGGAAAAAGAGAGCTGAGTGACAGTGTCGTGTCGAGTGATTCGAGTAACGGAACGCCGTGATACATCGCGCCCGTTTCGTGAATGCTTCATAATCTCCGTATACCTCGCGTCGCGTAAGTTAGCGGCTGGCAGTCACGATTCTTCGTCGTGCATATTAATAATGCGGTTTTACTTTCGCAAGACTACGAATTTGATACCGTACGTGCTGTGAGTGTAATATTTAATTTCAATAGCGGCGCGTATCTTCGATTAACCAAGTGCGTGCCTTTGTTAACTATCCGCTCGACTTGCGTAGTATATCGCGCTAACTTGCCGACACCTTGGAACATTTCGTCGCATTAATGTAAAGCTGGGTATACACTTAGCGAACGAACAGCGAATTCGAACGTTCGGACATTCGCGTTTTTGCTCCTAGGTTGGTTATTTTTTCTGTCGATTGCACCAAATACTAGAATTCGACTAGATTCGGTGTTTGCTTCATGTAGCAATTGGAAATTTTTGATTATATCTGTTGAATAATGACAACGAACGTTTACGTTTGCTGTTCGTTCGGTGTTCGTTTGCTAAGTGTATACCCACCTTAACGCGCGGTGATGAACGCGGAACGAATCGGGGCAATCGACGTCGTGACTCCTTCGCACGAAAAATCGTTACCTAGCTGCTTTTGTATTACAGAGCAAAGATACTTCCTTCCCATGGGTACGACCTTGGCGAGGTGGGAAGGCCCAGTACCCAGTACGAGGATTTTACCCAAGCAAAACTCTCGTTCTGCTTGGATAAAAATCCAAAAGACGGGGGAGCTAACGTACCCTCGCGTTCGCCGATTTAATTGAATAAACGAACCGCAGCCGGTTCGTCGCGTTTTGCTTCGGGAGTGCCGTTCAAGTGATCGGACTAGAGGACTTTTCTAAACGGGAGTGCCGTACAGTATCGTGCGAGAAAGACTTTTACTGATAATTAGATCCGCGCGCGATTGTAGTTTATTATCCGCGAGTGTTTCTCGCGAGTGTCCTGTGCGCGGTGAGAAAAGGAGGAGGAGAAGGAGAAGGCCTGACGTCCTGAGAGGAGAAGGAGGCCTAGGAGAGGCATCGGGCCCCGGCGGAGCAAACCTTGGGTATCATTTTTTATCATTAATAATTATTTTCCATTTATTTAGATTGTTTTATCTCGATAAGTTAAAAATAATTAGAAAAAAAAATTATCTAAAATTTTACTCTTGTAAAGATCTTTTTCGGTAAATAGATAATTGTATTGCTAAATATTTTTATTGAAAGACAAATTAGAGGCACGTAAGAATTATTTTTTGAAATATTGATCATTTTGAACGCTTTTTAAAATTTGAATTTTATGTTTGTATGTTACAGTATCCTTGCTACGTGAATAACTCCGCCTGTTGCGCATCGAGTTAATCGGTAAGTCAGAATTTTTTTTTACTAAGGTAACGAATCTATGATTAATCAAAGACAGAGAAAATATATATCGGTACATATCGAATTATGACAATAAATTATAGTATAAATTTATTATATCTCGTAGATACGTTGCCTTAAAATGGGCTAAAACTAATTATAACAAATATTTAATCTTGGTTACTTGGTCACTTAATTACGTTTATTTAATGATGTATTATGCGATTGTGCTTGAGGAAATACTCGCACACTTCGTACGCATAGAGCTCGCACAGAGCTCATTATCGTTGAATTACGTTGATAAACCTTCGCGTTCTATATAAATAATTTTTTAATAAAATTTTAAATTTTAAATAAAATATTATATCGAATCAGAATTTTATTTCGCGAATTTAAATTAGTAAATTACACAGTAAATTAAATTTTCAAAATTTTGTTACGTAGATCAATTCTACTTACAATTAGAGTAATCAATATTTTTGAGAAACACAAACAAATAAGAAGTAAAGTAATACTATCACACAATTAAAGTAATGATTTTGAAAATGTACAATTTTTATTTAGATCTTTTATAAAATTACTTTTGTATTATTTTTCTTGAATAAAAGAGAAAAGAGTAAGATATTGTGTTATAAATAAAACTGTCTATAGATAGGGAAAAATTGTTAATTAGTTAGGATTTATGTTATGTATACCCTTCTATTCCTTTCTACATACTTAGCCAAGATTAAATATTATAAAAATCGATGCAAGAAAGCAATATATAAATATATGTATAATAAAAAGGATAAGAAATATTTTGGTTTTATTATGCAATTTATTTTATAGAAAACGCGATATAATGGTTATTAATTACTAAAGTTTATTTTAACCGATTTTACCTTAATTTTTTGTAGCCTATCTATCTACTTTTGATTGAGAAATTGACTTTATATATATATATATATATATATTATATATTACTTGACCAGTAATATATGACGTGAGATTGTAAATATTCTGTCGAGAAACGCTGAAACTTTTTAAATTATTTTAGAATTGATCGTATAATATATAATACAATTTTATATTTAATTTTGCATGCAGTAATATATATAAATATATTAAAAACAATTTTGGTAGAAAATGAAAAATATAACGAGATATATTTATATCGATATAAAAGTTTATAAAGATTTGCATATATTATTTTATTTATAACAACGCGATTATTCATTAATTATAATACCAATTGTGGGGGAAGTTTCTTTTTCTTGGATCTCACGTGTCATTTATTCTGTATATCTTTGAAACATTTTCAAGATGCGTACCACATATACGGAGAAAACATTTGGCATGTAAAAATAATATTTAAATTTTTATATCATAAATGTAAAAAATGTAGAAAAATTGTTGAACACTGGTGAAAAATTAATGTACACTGAACCAAGTATTTCCTAGTGTGCTATCGATTAATGGTGCAATAAACATGAACGCCAGTTTTAACATTGCAGAAAATAAGTTTAAAGTTATGTTATTATAAATCAAACTAAATCTACGTTGCTTGCTTTATCTAATATTTATAATGTTATATTTGTAATTGCAATTTAAATGAGAAACTTAGATAATCTTTGTTTTGAAATACGATTCGAGTTATTAATTTCAGAATTCGTTATTAATAACGTACAATGGTTGATTTTATAAATTATTTTAGAGCGCAAAGAACAGAATATCTAGCACAACATATTTATTTCTATTAATTTTTACATTCGATCACAGATTTCTTATCAAGACGCTGCTTGAGTCCAGTTTTTATCCATAAAAAAATAATAGTACATACATCGTCTAAAAAAGTATTCCGTCAAGTTTTAAGTAGCATTAGTATTAAGTTTTCGGACATTGAGATATAATATATTGTTTAACGGCATTGTCATGGGTTCCTTTGGATCAATTTTTACCGACGTTTTCTCGCACGATTTCACTTCGTATTTGCTCAAGATTATAAGCAGTGTTAACTTTATTTGTAAAAGCCCGAAGCGTCGACCTACAAAACATATAACAATATAATATTCTATATTATTTTAACGAAGAAGAACTGAAGAAATGTATACTTTTATCTTAATATATAAAAAGCTTATATTAAAATTTATTATGAATAAATAAAGGTTAAATCTCTCTTGAATATAAAATACAGTAATAAGAGATGTAGATTTCAATTGATTAGACTGTCAGGTAATACTGTGCAATATTTTAACTCTATGATTATAACTAATTATAAGTTAATTCACTTTCTTGAACATTGACTAAATAAAATTCACTTGTCTCTTTTGTTCTGAAATTAAGGCAATGGACACGTTGTTTGGAAACCGACATCTATACTTTCTGCACATGTTATGTTACTGCGCTATGGACTACGGTTTCAACTGCATTCTTAAGTGTGTACACTGAAGAGAGTCCAATTATGTGATCGAAACGTTTGTCAAATTATTTATATATTACATATTAAAAATTCTGTAATTATTACTTAAACAACAGCGTCAGCTCTCATTTACAGCTTATTATATTAAAATTTATTTTCTTACCTATACACTCATGTGGACCTTCTCCGAATGGGAAATAGACGCATGACGGTCTGTTACGTTTATTCTCCTCGTTAAATCGCTCCGGATCGAATATATTAGGACTGGGGAAATATTCCGGATCATAGTGTAGGCCAAGTATCGAGATGTAAACCGGTGTCCCCTTCTCAATTACAAGATCGTACTCCGGCACTTTATAATTTTTCGTAGCCATGCGATTTAGGAACCCTAATGGCGGGTATAGCCTCAAAGTTTCTGAGATCACCATATCGAGATACGGGAATGACGTTTGTATCTGGTAATAATAAACAATGCATAAAAATAATTTTTTATTTAAATTAGAATTGTACATAGTCAAATTTTAAAGTTTTATCTTAATTTTTAGTTCACTTTCTCTGAATTAAAATATATTTTCTTTGCATTATAAATCATAAATATGTATAAAATTATATTAAAAAATATATATTACTAAAAATAATTTATAAAGGTAAAAAATTTATGCGAGGAAAATAGTAGATGATAGTCACGTACCATGTCGTATGTAATTTTTCCATTGGATTTCTCGAGTGCTTTGAGAAGTTCTTTTCGCAGGGTTTTTTGAATCTCAGGTTGAACCGCGAGTTGATACAATGCGAAGGCCGTAGTCGTTGAGCAGGTTTCAAAACCAAATAAGAAGAAACTAGCTGCTTGTGCCAAGAGATCATCGTCATCGAATGCTGAAATTTAATACATTTTTAGAGTTTTGAAGGCTTTTGATACCTGCCACGATTAAATTTGATTATCATGATTATATTATTGATCGGACTTGACGGTTACTCTGATTTTGTCATCATAAGCCGTTATGTTACACATCTTTATTTATACTTATATGTAAACTTATATATAAGTATAAAGTAAACGTAATTATTTCACTTACTAAAGTCTTCAATCTTTTCTTCATAACTACTGTTCCTCTTGAGCTCGATCAGTATATCGATGAGGTCGTTTCTCTTCTCGCCAGATTTCATGCGCCTCGTCATTGTATGCCAGAAAATTTTACGCAGAAGATCGGTGGTCTCGTTTTGAAACACTTTTAGTTCACCCATACTAGTTGCATGTGGAAGGAAGCACATGTGGAGCATTTTATAGCCGCGGTTATTTTTATCTTGTAACATTATTTTGCCTAGTTTGCTGAAATTTGGATCTTTGAACATGTTTGCGTCGAGTCCATAAGCAGTGCTCCAGATTACATCCATGGTTAATTTTGAACTTACATCCATTACATCTATTATTTGTCCATTACCTGCCGACAATGTCATCAGTTGATTAAATCTGTTTAGCTTGTAGATATTATACTAATTTTCGCATTTTTATTATCATGGGCAAACATCTTTATGCGTAGAACAACATAAAGTGTTTTAACACCACAAACATTTTACAGATGATTGTGATTATAGTCACAATCTTTTCCTTCTTTCTAAATTGTCTAATTTCACGACTTGTTCAATAGAACCCTCGGACTTACCACGCAATTTCAGTGAGTCAAGATATTTATCTAAATGCTTCCCGCATACTAGCATCAGACCAAACATTTTCTCCAGTGTGCTGTTATTAAAAAATGGCATCAATTTCGTTTTTAATTTTATCCAAGTTGGATTTTTGATGAAGAAGAGATTGGCGTAACCAATACGATCGTTTGGATCGGCCGAAGAGTACCGATCGCAGAAATAATGAAAGTCTGTTATCAAGACGTGATCAATGATTTCGCGATTGCGTAGCAACAAGAAGGGTATGTCAGAAATGTAGAAACCTATATAAGGTTTACTATTATCCTTCGCTCGATCGTAGAGTTCCTTTAGGAAGTATGACGGGGCTTTCTCTCGATTTAAGCATTCCTTAAAATTACCGTCGAAAATTGTTGGTGCTGTTATTTCCAGAACGCCTCGTTTTTCCCAGTATTTAAAATTGCGAGTCATGAGAAAGTAATAGCTTATAATGAGAATTGTTACAAATATTATGCCATCTAGGATCCAATCGTCTGTCATGAACGCCATTTCTCGCAGCTTCTCTATAAAAATATTTTTCTTAAATTTGTATAAAAATAAAGGACGTTATATTTTAATATTTTAGGAGATTGAAGAAACATTAGTATCACTAACTTAAAAAATAATGATTAATCGGTATTTAAGACATTAAGAAAAAAAGGCTTTTGGAAACTATAGAAATATAGGCAATTGTTATTTAACAAAGACATACAAATAACGCTTTCTGGACATCTGTTGTAACATGATTGTTTGATTCTAGTCCTTTTAAAACTGTTTTGTTAACGCGACATTTGTAATTTAACTTTCCGCGGAATTTGATTTAGTTTCAACTACGTATCTGATTCTAAGAATATTAACGAGTAACAAAAAAATATAGACTTTGAGAGTCTAACTCAGTTAGTTGTGCGTAAGTTAACATTATGTAGCGTGAGTTAACATTTAATTAATAATTTAATACAAATTGCTGTTTTATAAATAAAAAAAAATCCAAGAAATTAACTAATAAATATTAATTCTTAGGTGGTTATGTGATAATGTGTAATCTACTTACAGTCAACAATCACTAGTGTTTGAGTTCGATACGAGACAATGCTTTCTGTCTAAGATCAGCGCAACGACTGAAGGTTTAACCTCGATTACAAGGTGAAAATGGTACCAACTTGAATATTATGAAGTATATGTATAAAAGAATAATGCTTGTCAATAAATAAAACAAGAAAATAAATACAAACAAAAAGAAAATGTCAGTTATATGGAAGTCTTTCGGTGAATAATCATTACAATGACACATCTAATGTGTCCTCTTGTAGGTTATTGCTATTATTTTGTCTTTTAATGTAAAACATTTCAGAGATACTTTTTTTAATGTAGGATTTTTCAATATATATGATTTTAATATTATTATCTCAGAAAATTTGTGTCCATTTGATCTATGTTTTACAACTACAGGGTAGTCTCCAATATTTTGGCTAACGAGAAAATTTCGCGAAACTGTAAATTCTGATTTTAATAAAACTCTCCATTAAAAAAAATATTTTTTAATTTTTAATAAACTTCTTTTTTAAATTATTTTTTCAAAATTTATGGAAAGTTTCATTAAAATCAGAATTTGAGGGTTCTCGAGGTTTCCTTGTAAGTTGCGATGCTCCTTAACCCAAAACGGCCAAAACGTGCACGTGGGCCACGTGGGCCACGTGGAGTGATTTTAAACACTCCAGTGTCAAAAAGATGAAGCTTATATGTCACAGTAAGTTTCTTTATCGATCGAAAATCCGTATCTACCCTTTATTCGAAGGTTCCGAGACTTAATCCATATAATAAAAAGAATTTAGGACCTGTACTTGCAATTCAAATGAGAAACTTAGAGAATTTTTGCTTTGAGATACGATCCGAGTTATTAATTTCCAGTGTTTGTTATTAATATCGTACATTGGTCGATTTTAAAAATTATTTTAGAGCAAAAAGAACAGAATATCCAGCACAACATATTTATTTCCATTAATTTTTACATTTAATCACAGATTTCTTACGAAAACGCTGCTTAGTCCTTAAAAAGATAAAAGTACATACTTTTCGTCTAATAAAAGTATTCTGTCAAGTTTTAAATAGCATTAATATTAATTTTTCGGACATTAAGATATAATACACCGTTCAATGGCAATGACATTGGTTCCCTTGGATCGATTTTTACCGAAGTTTTTTCGCACGATTCTACTTCGTATTTGCTCAAGATCATAAGCAGCGTTAATTTTATTTGTATAAGCCCGAAGCGTCGACCTATAAAACATATAACAGTATAATATTCTATAATATTTTAACGAAGAAGAACTGAAGAAATGTATATATTATCTTAATATATAAAAAGCTTATATTTTATATGAAAATTTATTTTCTTACCTATACACTCCCTTGAGCCTTGTCCAAATGGTAAATAAACACCTGACGGTCTCTCACGTTTGTTCTTTTTTTTAAATCGCTCTGGATCGAATATATCGGGATTGGGGAAATGGTCTGCATCATAGTGTAGGCCAAGTATCGAGATGTAAACCGGTGTACCTTCCTCAATTACAAGATCGTACTTTGGCACTTTATAATTTTTCGTAGCCATGCGATTTAGGAACCCCAATGGCGGGTACATTCTCAAAGTTTCTGAGACCACCATATCGAGATACGGTAATGACGTTTGTATCTGGTAATAATAAACAATGCATAAAAATAATTTTTTATTTAAATTAGAATTGCACATAGTCCAATTTTAAGATTTTATCTTAATTTTTAGTTCACTTTCTCTGACTTAAAATATATTTTCTTTGCATTATAAATTATAAATATGTATAAAACTAGTTATATTAAAAAATATGTATTACTAAAAATAATTTATAAAGGTAAAAAATTTATGAGAGAAAAATAGTGGATGATAGTCACGTACCATGTCGTATGTAATTTTTCCATTGGATTTCTTGAGTGCTTTGAGAAGTTCTTTTCGCAGAGTGTTTTGAATCGCAGGTTGAACCGCGAGTTGATACAACGCGAAGGCCGTAGTCGTTGAGCAAGTTTCAAAACCAAATAAGAAGAAACTAGCTGCTTGTGCCAAGAGATCATCGTCATCGAATGCTAAAATTTAATACATGTTTAGAGTTTTGAAGGCTTTTGATACCTGCCGCGATTAAATTTGATTATCATGATTATTGATCGGACTTGACGGTTACTCTGATTTTGTCATCGTAAGCCGTTATGTTACATATCTTTATTTATATATATATATATATATATATAAACTTATATATAAGTATAAATAAAGTAAACGTAATTATTTCGCTTACTGAAGTCTTCAATCCTTTCTTCATAACTACTGTTCTTCTTGAGTTCGACCAGAATGTCGATGAGATCGTTTCTCTTCTCGCCAGATTTCATGCGCCTCGTCATTGTCTGCCAGAAAATGTTACGCAGAAGATTGGTGGTTTCTTCTTGGAACACTTTTAGTTTACCCATACTAGTTACATGTGGAAGGAAGAGCATGTGGAGCATCTCATAGCCACGGTTATATTTATCGTTTAACATTATTTTGCCAAGTTTGCTGAAAGGATCTTTGAACGTGTTTACGTCGAGTCCATAAGCAGTGCTCCAGATTACATCCACGGTTAATTTTGAACTTATATCCATTACGTCTGTTATTTGTCCATTACCTGCGGGCAATGTCATCAGTTTATTAAATCTGTTGTAGAGATATTGTACTCATTTTCGCATTATAATTATCACGGGCGAACATCTTTGTGCGTAGAATAACATAAATTATTTTAACATCACATAAATTTTACAGATAATTGTGATTATAGTCACAATCTTTTCCTTCTTTCTAAATTTTCTAATTTCACGAATTGTTCAATAGACCCCTCCAACTTACCTTCCAATTTCAGCGAGTCAAGATATTTGTCTAAATGCTCCCCGCATACTAGCATCAGATCAAACATTTTCTCCAGTGTGCTGTTATTAAAAAATGGCATCAATTTCGTTTTTAATTTCATCCAAGTTGGATTTTTGATGAAGAAGAGATTAGCGTAACCAATACGATCTTTTGGATCAGCCGAAGAGTATCGATCGTAGAAATAATGAAAGTCTGTTATCAATACGCGATTAATGATTTCGCGATTGCGAAGCAACAAGAAGGGTATGCCAGAAATGTAGAAACCTATATAAGGTTTACTATTATCCTTCGCTCGATCGTAGAGTTCTTTTAGGAAGTATGACGGAGCTTTCTCTCGATTTAAACATTCGCCAAAATTACCGTTGAAAATTGTTGGTGTTATTTCCAGAACTCCTCGATTTTTCCAGTAGTTAAAATTGCGAGTTATGAGAAAGTAGATTATAATGAGAATTATTAAAATTATTATGCCATCTAGGATCCAGTAGTTCGTCATGAACGCCATGTCGCAGCTTCTCTATAAAAATATTTTTCTTACATTTGTATAAAAATAGAGAATTTTACATTTTAATATTTTAGGATAATGAAGAGATGATTATCACTAACTTAGAAAATAATAATTAATCGGTATTTAAGATATTAAGAAAAATATAAAATTATATAAAATAGAAAAATTAACTTTAATACAAACATAAGTACAAATTACAGATTTATGTTTCCGACTCTCTTCAATGTAACAATTAAAATTTAAAACAATGTTAAATATAAGTGCTTAAGATACGTATCATAAATTTTTATATACTGAGACAACAACAAACAAATGTTTCGACTATCAATACGATCACCTTCAGTGCGTAATATAGGGATGAGAATTTTTCCAACGAAAAAGTGCAAGTTAATGACAATTGTTAAATTAAGACGGTAATAGTCTGTAAGTGCCTCTTCATAAGGTCACATAGTACACATATAATTTATCGGCTCAATTTTTAATAATGCGAGAGATATTAATCGTTTTTTTCGTTGGAATTTAGCAATTGTCATTAATTTGCGATTTTCCGTTGGAATAATTCTTATCCGTATATTGCTCACTGAAGATGATCGTATTGAAAATTAAAACGTTTGTTTCTCAGTTTACGAATTTAATACGTATTTTAAGCACGTATTTCCAGCTTTGTTCGCTATATAGCCCTATCCTTTTATATTGTTTTTATTTATGTAAATTTGGTAATGTTAACTGTTAGAAATTAAAATTCGGTTATAATCTTAAAATGTGTCGTTAAAATGAAATGAAAATGACGTGTACTTTAAATCAGTGGTCACGACGCGAAGTTTGTTAACAAAATCGACCAGTGGCATTGACTGCTGCCTTATAAATAAAAGAAAAGATCACAGAAATTAACTAATAAATAGCAATCCTTCGGTAGTTATGTGATAATGTGTAATCTACTTACCTAACAGTCAACAATCACTAGTGTTTGAGTTCGATACGAGACAATGCTTTCTGTCTAAGATCAGCGCAACGACTGAAGGTTTAGCCTCGATTACAAGGTAAAAATAGCACCAACCAATATCATAAAGTATATGTATAAAGGAAAGAAACTTGTCAATAAATAAAACAAGAAAATAAATAAAAACGAATAGAAAATGTCAGTTACATGGAAGTCTCTCAACAGTCTCTCGGTGAATAACCATTACAAAAACATATCTAATGTGTTCTCTTGTAGGTTAATGCTATTATTTTGTCTTTTAATGTAAAATAATTCAGAGATACTTTTTTGAATGTAGGATTTTTCAATATCTAAGATTTTAATATTATCTCAGATAAATTCGTGCCCATTTCATCTAACAAAAAATTAAAATTATAGGATAGTCTCTAATATTTTGGCTAATTGTAAGTTGGTTGCGATGCTTGTTAACCCAAAAACGAGCACGTGGCACGTGTGCCACGTGGGATGATTTACCCAGTGCCGAAAAACTGAAGCTCATGTCACAGTAAGTTTCTTTATCGATCGAAAATCCGTATCTACCCTTCATTCGAAGGTTCTGAGACCTAACGCGTATAATAAAAGGAATTAAGAACCTGTAGCTAAAGGACAGACCTATTAATACTTGCTGGTGTATAAAAATAGCCCTAGATGACCGTTTACGTTACAAAAATTAGTAAAATGTGTTAAGAATTCATATTATAAATTCGTTGTTACCATGCTTTAAACTCGTATTGGTCACAAATTGAATTTTTATATTTAATTTTTATAATAAATTAATTTTTGATTCCAATTTATTTCTATGTAAAGAAACATGTTGAATTCGGCAAAATTATTTGATTTTAAAACAGACAATAAAAACTGGAGAATTAAGTATTACTGAATTGTAGTCAAAACTTTTTCTACGTGTAAACAATAAAATCAATAATTTATATAATAATAAAGCGCTTCGGTGTATTTAAAATATTATTTAAATTATGATTAAAAAAAAACCCGAATTTAAATCATTTAGACAACGTTTAATTAAAACACGTAACACACATGTTAAATAAAAACACGAATTTATATTATAAAACACGATTTTTGAGGCATTCAAGTTCTTTTTCCAAATTGTAATGGCCTTTAACGCTTGTCTTTTTTCTTCAAAATAATTGATATCTATTATTTGAGAACAGAAACATTCAAGTAATATAACATATAGTAGTAGCATCGAGCGTATTTTAGCGCACTCCAATTCAATGATGAAGGTATTATTAAAATTAATTACTATATCTTTATTAAAAACATCGATAATCACTGAGTTTATTGATGTTGTATGCACGAAGATAACATAAAGCCCAAAGATAAGTTCACAAAAATAATTGCTACTTATGTAGTACTGCTTTGACGCAAGATATATATGTAATGTTCTTAAAGTCTGAAGCTGTACTGCGCAATCATTATGTTGTAATAACTAGGCGTACTCATTTCTCACTCTTCTGAACATGAACTAGCAATTGTTTGCTTCCCTTTATAAGATAAAAATGAGTTATTTTTAACAAGATATGATTTCTCGCTATAAAAATTTTTGAAATATAACACATACCACGGAGAAAACATTTGATACAAAAAAATTTTAATTTTTATATTATAAATAAAAATGTAGAAAAATTGTTAAACACTGTTGAGAATTAATGCATAATTAATCAATTTTCTAGTGTGCTATCGATTTATGTTGCAATAAACATAAATGCAACATTTTTACATTGCAAAATATCAGTTTAAAGTTAAAACTAAGCCTCCGTTACCTGCTCTATTTGATATTCATAATTTTATATTTGTAATTGCAATTTAAATGAGAAATTTAGATAATCTTTGCTTTGGGGTACAATCCGAGTTATTACTTTCCAGTGTTTGTTATTAATATCGTACATTGATTGATTTTAAAAATTATTTTAGAGCGAAAAAAACAGAATATCCATAGCACAACATATTTATTTATATTATAATTTTTACATTTGATCACAGATGTCTTATCAAAACGCTGATTGCGTCCTTCCGAAAAAATAATAGTACATACTTTTCTCGTCTAAAGAAATGTTTTGTCATGATTTAAATAGCATTATTAATTTTTCGGAAATTGAGATATATTACACCGTTTAACGGCACTGTCATGGCTCCTTTTGGATCAATTTCCACTGGTATCGAAGTTTTCTCGCACGGTGTTACCTCGTATTTACTCAAGATCATAAGCAGTGTTAACTTTGCTTGCAAAAGTCCGAAGCGATTGCCTACAAAATATATAATGATATAATATTCTCTATTATTTTAACAAAGAATAAGTAAAGAAATATATAGACATTAATATTGTAATATATCTAAAGATTATATTAAAGTCGATTTTCTTACCTATACATGCATGTGGGCCTTCTCCGAATGGGAAATAAACGCATGGCGGTCTGTTACGTTTGTTCTCCTCGTTAAATCGCTCCGGATCGAATTTATTGGGATTGGGGAAATATTCCGGATCATAGTGTACGCCAAGCATCGAGATATAAACCGGTGTACCCTTCTCAATTACGAGATTGTACTCCGGCACTTTATAAGTTTGATTAGCCACACGATTTAGGTATCCCAATGGCGGGTACATTCTCAAAGTTTCTGAGACTACCATATCGAGATATGGTAATGACCATGCCTGTTAATAAAAAATGTTATAAAAATGTTATAAAAATAACTTTTTATTTAAATTTTAATTACAAATAATCAAACTTTAAGGCTTTATTTTAATTTTAAGTTTATTTTCTGTGACTTAAAATTATTTTTTCTTGCATAAATCATATAAATATAAGATTATATTGAAGAATGTATTACTAAAAATAATTTATAAAGATAAAAAAATTTAGAAGAGGGAAATGGCGGATGATAATTGCACATACCATGTCGTATGTTATTTTTCCATTGGATTTCTCGAGTGCCTCGAGAAGTTCTTTTCGCAGAGTGTTTTGAATCTCAGGTTGCATCGCGAGTTCATACAATGCAAAGGCCGTAGTCGTTGAAGAAGTTTCAAAACCAGCTGAGAAGAAACTAGCTGCTTGTGCCAAGAGATCATCGCCATCGAATGCTGAAATTTATTTTTATCCGATAGATTATTAAAGACTTTTATTATACTTGCTACAATTAACTTTATTATTAGTATTATTAATCAGTCTATTATTAATCTGTTAGTTAATCTAATTTATTATTAGCCATTACATTCCACATCTCTATCTCGTCTTTATTAAGTATAATGTAAAGTAAAAAATGTTTGCATAGACGAAGTTAATTTTAGTTTACTTACAGAAATCTTTAAGATCCTGATCACTATTTTTGAGTTCGATAAGGATATCGATGAGATCGTTCCTCTTTATGCCAGATTTCATGCGCTGAGTGAGCGTCTCCCAAAACACTTTACGCAGAAAGTCAGTTGGTTCTTTGCCGAACATCTTTATTCGTGCCAAACGGACTATAGTTGGAAGGAAAAATATCGCGAGCATCTCAAAGCCGCGAATAGTGTCATATTGAAATATCATCTTGCCGTATTTGCGGAATTCTGCGTCCGGATCTTTGAACGAATTCACGTCGAGCCCGTAAGCGGTGCTGCCGATTATGTCCGTGGCAAATCTGGCGGTTAAATCTCTTACTTCTATCGTCTTTCCGTTACCTGCCATCAATGTTACTAATTTAATTCTTTTATTTATGAATAGCTTACATTAATTCCCATGTTTTTATCGTCATAAAATGAATTAATTCTTTACATAGATCATTACATTTTGCTCCCACATTGAATACTATCTTCAATTTTTCAATAAAGTTAGAATTGGTTTTAGTGACGTTACAATTTAACTTATAAATAAATTAACAAGATCGACCATATATTAGCACATTTACTTAATTGTTTATCACAATTTATTGTTTATCACAATCATGAGTCTCTAAATATAATAAATTAATTTTTTTTAATTGATAAAACTTTTAATATTATATCCTTTTTTATTTATGATTTGTAAATTAGAGTTTATTAAAAACTAAAGAAAAAGAGCAACATTGTTATTAATTTATTTTTAAAGTCTACTCAAATGTTTTTGTAATTATCAGTTTTTATTATTATATGTAGTTATACAATTTTATAATATTAAAACTTTAAATTTCTTATATTTTATGTTCAGGTATGAATTATTCAACACTTACCTTCCAATTTTAGTGAGTCTAGATGTTCATCTAAATTCTTTACGCATACTAACATTAAGTCGAACATTTTCTTCATTTTGCCAGACGTGAAGAATGGCGTCAGTTTCATTCTTATCGCCTTCCAGGTTGGATTTCTTATAAAGAAAAGATTTGCATAGCCTATACGATCGTTCGGATCCGCCGTATTGTATCGGTCGGAGAAATAATTGAAATCTTTCACTAAAACGTTCTTGACGAGTTCTCGATCGCGTATCAGCAAGAAAGGTTTGTCCAATACGTAGAAGCCCACATAAGGTTCCTTCGTTTCTTCATAGATATCTTTTAGGAAATATGCCGGGGCTTTTTTCAGGAATAGACACTCTTTGAAATTGCCGAAGAAAGGCGTAGGTGTCATTTGCGAAATGCCCCTCTTCTTCCAGTACTTGAACTTGCGTGTCATGTAGAGATAAGCGGTTATCATGAGAGTCATAAGAATTATCATGCCGTCCAGGCCCCAATAAGCCGTTATGAGTGCCATTTCGCAGTTGCTCTATAAAAATATTCTTTTTTGCAAAAAATATTCTTTTTTGCACTTATGTGAAAGAACGTTATGCTTCGATGACTTGCAGAGAGAATTGGTGAAAAGTTACTTTAACTTTGGCAACACGGTTGCGTTCAAAAGTTAATATTTGTGCGTGCGGTATTTAAAAAAAAATCTTTTTAGTACATCTAGAAGTACACACCGATCACAGGTAATTGTCACTTACAGTAGAACTTCCTTAAATTGGACCGGATGGGGCGATAACAGCGGAATGCCAAAATTATGGAATACCCCCATCACAGAATGGACTGCCAATCACCGTGTACTTGCGGGAACGCGTGATATGGAAGGGGGCTAATTGTGATATGGAAGGGGCACGATATTAGTGTTTGTGAAAGTATGTGTACAGGAATGCAAAGATTACAGAGGGTCAAATTTAACCCTTACTTGTCACACTTCTGTAGACGTCACGTACTTGCTACATTGGGGTGGAATCTACCCCAACAACAAAAATTGTTATAACAAATAAGCTATTCAATATTTTAACTTGCCAATTTTTTTAGAGCTTCTTAAAAGCTTACTTTTAAAAGTTATGTAGGTTATATAGCCAAAAATTAACATTATGTATGATAAAAAAATTAAAATAGCCCCCCACAAATAAAAAAATGGCTGTTTTTATAAAAAAATTTAATTTTTTTTTTTGACAAATGTCGCTATAGACCCGCTCCTTATAGGTTTCTGTACTTAAAATTAAGGAAATATATGGTCGTGGGGTTGATTTAACCCCAGTGTGACAAACAAGGGTTAAGGAAGCTCTACTGTAATAGTATAATGTGATATATGATACAAAAAAATATAATATCATTGTGGAAGTTAAAAGACTTAATGGCTAAATTAGCTTTTATCAACAAATTATAAATTGACTCTCACCGTCGAGTGGAACACGGAATATTTAAAAACTACAATACGAAATATTCAATGTTAATACGACAATTTTCACGAATTACAGAAGTGGAATAAACTACGGTGTCATGCATGCAGCTGTATTTATGCGTTGCAACTTCCCTTCTTTAGCTTCTTCGGGTTTTTCCTCATTATATCAATGTACATTATTATTTTAATGCGGATTTGAGATTACACACGCAACTCTTAATCACTGTTTTTAACATTCGAGGCATTTATATTGCTGTGTCTGCTCGACATATCAAGATATGTCATTTTTATAATTATCTATAATTTTGTGTAGCAGACAATCGACTGACATTAACTCAGCACATGCAAATAATTCGATTTGCTCATTGATAATCATTTCGTGCCATAAGGCGACTTCGGATGAAATCGATTAACTTAACTGGCGATTAATTTATTACAGAAGATTAGATTGGGAGTGATAAGTTACAGTTATAAATTTTAATGTAATTAATTGTGTCGCCGATTAAGTTAATTAGGATTTAATCAAAGTTGATAATTGTTTATCACTAAAAATGATTGTACTCGCAAACATTCTACTACATGCGAGTTTTTAATCAATTACATTCAAAGGAGTTGCAATTCAAATTATGTACAACATAGCAAAAAGATTTCTTCCAGTGATTGTTATCATTTAGTTAACTAATCTATTATTTCTGCACCTGCTTATTTCTGAAAAGAGTTTTAAAAAAACGTATCACGTAGAAATTCAGTTCAAATCTGTCTGATTAGACAAATCTAATTAATTATATTTAGTATAATGTATTTCTTGTACTAATATCTTTTTGTATTTTTTAATAATTTGATCGCGAAATATGGATAGTTGCATAATCGTTTATAACTTCCGTAGTTATTTTGTAACTATATTGTGCTATATTTGTGCTATATTTTGTAAGAGTGTTATTGTGATACAGCACAGAAGCTTGCATAGATACAATTATAAGTTTATGTTAAATTTTATATCTAACTTTCTAGATTCCCAGTTTCTAATTCCCAGTTTTTTTAAACTTTGATTCGATTAATTAAATAAAGTCTTCAACTTGTATCCGGGCAATACCTTCCAGACAATTGTTATCAAAATTAGCTCTTGAAGAGTTTACATCTGAAAGTTGATGTTTCACAACACTATCTAAAAGATAATATAATAATATCATATTTTTGACTAAGGTGTCGATTTTAGAGGAGATAAAGACATCATATAAATGATATCTTGAAGAACTCTTAAACTCGATAAAAAAAATTCTTTCAGCCGGTCACCTATCCAAGTACAGTAACATGTCCAATGTACATTATTTGATTTTGATGATTGAATGGACTCTAGTGGCGATCCTCTGATTCTGACGCTTCCTTCTTACTTATACTTGTCTACAACATATCTTTAAAGTATTCAAAAACCTTGTAATAAAATATTAACTGGCAAATATTTAAAACATTTGATATTCAATATAAATATTAAAAATATTAACTAATTAATATTAATTAATTTTTAATAATATTAATATTAATATAAAATTTATATATTGAAAACAATAAAATATAAAATATAATATTAATATAATGACGTTAATAATGAGAATGTCTAAATTTAGTTATTATTAAATCTCTCTCTCTCTCTCTCTCTCTCTCTCTCTCTCTCTCTCTCTCTCTCTCTCTCTCTCGTTAGTTCAATGCTTATGCGGATATCATTTTGTTTATGAATTGCGTCGCTGATTTAAAAGATTAAAAGATTAAAAGGAAGTAGCGTATTAAATAGCATGACTGTAACGTCTTCATATGTGGAAAGATTAGTTAATTATTGTTTATAATTTTGTGACTATTCTACTCATAAATATAAGTAAAATTCAATATTTTTTTGTTCTATAATAATAAAACTTACACTGTAGAAGACGAGAAAAATTCGATCAGGTAAATTTTCTTAAAACGTATTTGCTTGTATCATAACATATACATGCTGTAAATAAAAGATGAATAAAAGACGTGAATAAAAGAGACTCTCTTGCCGTGCCCTGCTCGCTATATGGCAAATACTTCGTTATAAACAAAATTTTTATAAAAAAAATATCGCTGCGTCACTATCGTAGTTGACATTAAATATTCCTTATCTATTAAAAATATTATTTTATGTTTTGTAATTATATCGTGTTATTACACATTGCTTAATAAGATATACAGTGATAGGGATACTTTTACATAGTCATACCATAAATTCTGTTCCTAAGAAAAATGAATTTATTTCGTAACTAAAATAAAAAACAGCATGAAATGTACCTATACATATTTTACTGAATTGATCATATAAAATAATTATTGAATTGTAGAAAAATAAGCTTCCACCTTTTATTACTTAACGTAGGGTAGACCGGGGCACGTTGTCACACATTTTTTTCAATATTTTTTGTATTTTTTACATTCAATATTTGAGAGTACTGTGATATGGCAAAATTTCGAGTGAACCCTCAGCTTCAATTGGACAGTATTGAATTTTGTGTGATTGTTACTCTACAGTTGTTACATAACAATAAAAAACGACAGGTCGCTTGTGACAACGTGCCCCGTGACCGGGGCACGTTGTCACATCAAATGTAATTGCATGCAAAATGTTATCCAAACTGTATTCAACGTAAATATCAATATATAATAGTGCGCTGCAATATAAAAAAGTAAAATCCTTCACAGAAACAATAATTTTATTTAAAAAAAGTACAAAAAGCACGAAGTTATCGTCTTATCAATCTAAATACAAGAATTCTACTCGAATGCGCAACTTATTGATACACATTTTTTTTATAATCATGTCTTCTAGATCGACTACTGCGGCTCTCGCAGTTTTCCGTTTGTAGGAGCGCACCATATCCCAATTGCACCTATGACATTAAAATTCGTGACAACGTGCCCCGAAGGCATTATTTTACTCCAAACAGCCTCATGGTCGACACGTTTGAGATATTCATAAGGTTAAGTATTGCACGCGGTAGGTAAAAGTACATACTTTAAGATAATATAAAGGTTTATTCTAAAAAAACATAAGCTTCATGCCCAGTACGTTGAATATTAGACAATAAAATTTTACTTACGGTTGCAAAAAACTTTCAAGTTGATTTTACGTCAACACGGCTGGAGCAATCTCAACACTGTAAACACACCAAAAATGGGCATACACTAACACGTTTTGGGAATGACGGCTGCCCTCTGGTTATTAGTTTTTTAAATAAAGCCAATGTGACAACGTGCCCCGTGTGACAACGTGCCCCGGTCTACCCTAATCAATGGCGCGGTTACTTGAATTCTTTAAACGTGCTTCAAAAAAAAAAAAAAAAAATAGAACGCAACAAGACATAAAACTGATAGTTTCTGACTGAAGAAAAATATTATATTATTTTTCAATACAAGGATATTGGATGAAAAAGAAGGAAATAAATTAATTTTTTTCATTATTAGCTCATATATTTTCAAACATAATTCTACAGAAAGAATAATGTTAATTATATAGTGGATAAAAATTACTTATTAGATTTTTTCCCTAATTTTTAAATTGAACTGCTACGCAGTATTTATACACAAGAAATAATTAATCTAATAATAATATATATAAAACATGTCTCAAGCTATAAGTTTTATTTGCAATTAAAATAAATCTTTGAAACTAATAAGATTTTTTCTTTGTGTGCATTGCGTGGCTTGAAAACAGTGAAATGACTGTATTAATATATTATCAAATATTAATTAGCGTGGGTATTAACCTTTCGAATATTGAGATATACACTGCCACCCATTGGTGATGTCAAGGTACTTTTCGGATCAATAATCATTGGTATTAGAGTTTTCTCGCTTGGTGTTACTTCGTATTTACTCAAAACTGTAAAGATCCCCAATTTTGTTTGTAAAAGTCCCATACGAGTGCCTGTGGATAACAGTGAAAACCGTAAGACGTCTCATAATATTCTAACTCTCTTATATTTAAGATTGTAAATCCCATAATTACAAAGTCCAGTTGGATGAAGTTCATTTTAATCATTGCATATATACATAATGATATATATAAATAATCCATGTAATTCATGTAATAAGGTAAAAAAATGTAATACTTTGGCTAATTTATTTTGAACTTCATATCTGCACCAATCCCGTCTTAATTTTCGTAATCAAAACCGATGACCTCACCTATACATGCATGTGGGCCATCTCCAAATGGAAAATAGAGACATGACGGTCTGTTACGTTTGTTCTCCTCGGTAAATCGTTCCGGATCGAATTTATGCGGATCAGGAAAGTGTTCCGGATCATAGTGCATGCCAATCATTGGGATAAAAATTGGTGTGCCCTTCTCGATAACTAGATCGGAATTCGGCACCTTGTAGGTTTCCACTGTTGTGCGGTCTAGGAACGGCAACGGCGGATACATCCTCAAAGTTTCAGATACCACCATGTCGAGATACGGTAGTGATAGGATCTAATGACATGCACATGAATAAGATGGATACTTTAAGCTTGACAATATTAAAGTCATTTTTGTTTTGCTAAAATTTCTTTGTAAAAAAGAAACGTGTGTGTTTTTGCATACCATGTCGTATGTGATTTTGCCACCGGTTTTATCGAGCGCATCAAGAATTTCTTTTCTAAGTCTGTCTTGTATTTCCGGATGCATCGCAAGTTCGTACAAAGTGAAAGCTATTGTCGTTGAGGAGGTTTCAAAACCACCCGTGAAGAAAATAGCTGCTTGCGCTACTAGATCGTCCCCGTCAAATTCTAAAGTTTCAATTTACACCTCTTCAAATTTTGAAAAATTTTCATTGCGTATCATAATTAAGCTTTAGCTATTGGATCTATTGCTTAGACAAATTGAGCGGGTATTTTGATTTTTAAAATTTAAATTGACGAATTTATGCATTAGCTTGATGAATCTTTTGCTTACTAAATCCTCCAATGTCTTGATCTTCGTGATTTCTTTTTAGTTCAATAAGGATATCAATGAGATCATTTCTCTTTCCGCCAGACTTCATGCGTTGAGTGATCGTCTCCCAAAAGACTTTACGTAAAAAAGCAGTGGCATCCTTGCCAAACAGTTTCATACCGGCCATACGAAATATATTTGGAAGGAAGAACATCGCGAAAAATTCAAAACCACGGATAATGTTGAAAGTAAAAATCATTTTGCCGTATTTTCGGAACTCGGCATCTGGATTATTCAGCGAATTCACATTGAGTCCATAGGCAGTAGTACCGATTATGTCCGTAGCGAATTTGGCAGCTAACTCCTTTATTTCCATTTCCATTCCTTTACCTGCCATCAATCGTATTCTTATTACTGTTTCAATTTATTCAGTTGTAATTGTAATCATTATGCCCTTTGATATATGTAACTCCATGCATAAATTCAGCTTCCAATTTACTTACCTTCCAATTTCAGCGATTCGAGATACGTATCTAGATTGTCACCGCATTCTAACATCAGTTCGAACATCTTCTTTAGCTTTCCGGACGTAAAGAATGGCGACAACTTCGTTCTTAATAACTTCCAGGCTGGATTTTTGAGAAAAAAGAGATTGGCATAACCCAAACGATCATTCGCATCGGGCGAGCCGTATCGGTCAGAGAAATAATTAAAATCCTTTATTAAGATGTTTTTAACGAACTCCTGATCGCGAACCAACAAGGCCGGTTTATCTAATATATAAAAGCCTATACAAGGCAACCCCTTTCCTTGATCATAAAGATCTTTTAGAAGAAATCCGGGAGATTTTTTCAGGAACATACAATCCGTGAAATTGCCTAAAAATGGTGTCGGTGGCGCTTCCAAAACGCCTCGTTTCTTCCAGTAGTTGAATTTGCGTGTCATGTAAAGATAGGCAGTTATAATGAGAGTCGTCAGAACTATAATGCCGTCTAGGCCCCAATAAGCCGTTATGAGTGCCATTAAATACACAGTTTGTCTATAAAAGCATTCTTTGTTACATTTATTTAAAAAAAAAAAAAATAGATGATAATATGAATGACCCGTTGCCAATGTTCATTAGCGTAGATTATGTCACAAATAATTGGTATATCTTTGAACTCAACATTGGGCACTAATACAGATATTAAATTATATTATAAGCTACAGATTTTGATTACAAAACAAATCTATATATTTTATAAACATTTAAATATTAATATTCGATTAATTTTATATATAAAAATGCAAGCACGCGTTAATTAAAGATACATAAATTTTCAAACTTCTTGACTCCCTTGTTAAACTCGAATCTGTATATTAATATCAATAGATAAATCTATAAATTAATATTTAATAGACACACGATCAATTATCACAAAAAGATATCGTTGATGGAAGCGTCATAACCCAGGATAAAAAAATTAATAATAAGATTTTTTTTTAAATTCACTGTTACACTATTGAAGGAAACACAGAAACTCACGTATTATCAAACGCCAATAACTTCCAGCAGTTATAAGAGCTGAGTGAACATTTTCTATCATACGCGTAAATATATTTATCCGTTTCAATAGCTTAATCTCCTTGATTTTCCAGAGATATATGCTATCATCTTATCTTATATATATGTATGTTTATATTTTTTTTGTAATGGTATGACATAATGAATGTGCCGTTTTTAATGATAATGTCGATTACACACAACATTATAGATTATTATATAAATTATTATCAATTATCAATTATCTGACTTTGTTTTTATATCAATAAATATCAATTAATATCAATACATACCAATAAATATCAGATTTATTAATAAAGTTAATACATTGGTTGACAAAACATATGTAAAGTTGCATTGTCATTCTTATTTTTATTACTATACTATAATAACATATTGTACATTAATAGAAATTTGATTAATATATTTAATATACTAGAGATAATTATTAATAATGTAAATTAATTGAGAAATAACAAGTTTTTTTTTCGGAGATTACTTATTTTGTTAATTATAAATCTTTACTCAAAATGTTTTCTTTTCTTACTTTAAAAACATAAAAATATTTCTTTCTTCTAATAATTACAATTATTAAATTTTTCTGTTTATTATTGAGTGCTATGTTAAGTACTATTAAAAAGAGTTTGAACGGACACTTAAATATTTATTACATCTTTATGAGTGTAAAATTCCGGCAGTTTTCTTTGACGTAGAGACTGCAACTAACAATAAGTAATCGAACAAAATCCTTTACTTCAACCAAACTGGCAGTCTTTATTTAAAAAGCACAACGCGTTTCAACCGAGATTCCGGTTTTTATCAAGTGCGTATATCACATTAAAACGCTTGCAAAACACTTCATTGTACACAGTGTGGCAGTAATGAGTCGTCCGTTGTCATCTGAGGTGATCGCACCACCGAACACCACATGAATATGACTCGTCAATTGTTTATTACCATCGACACACAAAACACGTAAGCGGTGCTCTCTTTGCTCCTTGATTATAATTCTTTATTATACTTTAGTTCGTAAACTTATTATTATACTCTTTTTGTCGTTTAGTTCGTAGACTCATTGCTGCCACACTGTGTACAATGAAGTGTTTTGCAAGCGTTTTAATGTAATATACGCACTTGATAAGGACCGGAATCTCGGTTGAAGCGCGTTATGCTTTTTAAATAAAGACTGCCAGTTTGCGTGAAATAAAGGATTTTGTTCGATTTATTAATCATTGGCGAAGGAAAAGTATCTTATCTGTTTTAACAATAAGTAAGTTTTTTTTAGGTTTTATGCTAATTTCTTTGGTCAAATACTCAAGAGCTCTTATAATAGTTATAATCATATCTTTATTTTTATTACACTATGTAACGATAAAAGAAAGGCTCTTATTTAAATTATTAAATCTCTCTCTCTCTCTCTCTCTCTCTCTCTCGTTACGTTTTTTGCTCATGCTGATATCATTTTGTTTATAAATTGCGTCGCTGATTTAAAAAATTAAAAGGAAGTAGCGTATTAAATAGCATGACTGTAACTTCTTCTTATGTAGAAATTTAATTATTGTTTATAATTTTGTGACTATTCTACTCATAAATATAAGTAAAATTCAATATTTTTTTGTTCTACAATAATAAAACTTACACTGCAGAAAATGAGAAAAATTCGATCAGGTAATTTTTTTTAAAATGTATTTGCTTGTATCATAATATACATGCTGTAAATAAAAGACGAATAAAAGACGTGAATAAAAGAGACTCTCTTGCCGTGCCCTGTTCGCTATATGGCAAATACTTCGTTATAAACAGAATTTTTATTAAAAAATATCGCTGTGACACTATTGTGGTTGACATTAAAAATTCCTTATCTGTTAAAATATTTTTTTATGTTTTGTAATTATACCGTGTTATTATACATTGCTTAAAAATGACATACAGTGATAGGGATACTTGTACATAGTCATACCATAAATTCTGTTCCTAAGAAAAACGAATTTATTTCATAACTAAAATAAAAAACAGCATGAAATGTACCTATAAATATTTTATTGAATTGATCATATAAAATAATTATTGAATTGTAGAAAAATAAGCTTCCACCTTTTATTACTTAACATAATCAATGGCGCGGTTACTTGAATTCTTTAAACGTGCTTCAAAAAGAAATAGAACGCAACAAGATATAAAACTGATAGTTTCTGACTGAAGAAAAATATTATACCTTTTATTTTTCAATACAAGGATGTTGGATGAAAAAGAAGGAAATAAATTAATTTTTTTCATTATTAGCTTATATATTTTCAAACATAATTCTACAGAAAGAATTATGTTAATTATATAGTGGATAAAAATTATTTATTAGATTTTTTCCCTAATTTTTACCTTGAACTGCTACGTAGTATTTATACACAAGAAATAATTAATCTAATAATAATATATATAAAGCATGTCTCAAGCTATAAGTTTTATTTGCAATTAAAATAAATCTTTGAAACTAATAAGATTTTTTCTTTGTGTGCGTCGCGTGGCTCGAAAACAGTGAAATGACTGTATTAATATATTATCAAATATTATTTAGCGTGGGTATTAACCTTTCGAATATTGAGATATAGACCGCCACCCATTGGTGATGTCAAGGTACCTTTCGGATCGATAATCATTGGTATTAGGGTTTTCTTGCTTGGTGTTACTTCGTATTTACTCAAAACTGTGACGATCCCCAATTTTGTTTGTAAAAGTCCCATACGAGCGCCTGTGGATAACAGTGAAAACCGTAAGACGTCTCATAATATTCTAACTCTCTTATAATTAAGATTGTAAATCCCATAATTACAAAGTCCAGTTGGATGAAGTTTATTCTAATCATTGCATATATACATAATGATATATATAAATAATTCATGTGATTCATGTAATAAGGTAAAAAAATTTATACTTATAAAAAGATAAATTTATACTTTTGCTGAGTTATTTTTAACTTCATAGCTGTACCAATCCCGTCTTAATTTTCGTAATCAAAACCGATTACCTCACCTATACATGCATGTGGGCCATCTCCAAATGGAAAATAGAGACATGATGGTCTGTCACGTTTGTTCTCCTCGGTAAATCGTTCCGGATCGAATTTATGCGGATCAGGAAAGTGTTCCGGATCATAGTGCATGCCAATCATCGAGATAAAAATTGGTGTATCCTTCTCGATAACTAGATCAGAATTCGGCACCTTGTAGGTTTCCACTGTTGTGCGGTCTAGGAACGGTAACGACGGATACATCCTCAAAGTTTCAGATACCACCATGTCGAGATACGGTAGTGACAGGATCTAATGACATGCACATGAATAAGATGGATACTTTAAGCTTGACAATATTAAAGTCATTTTTGTTTTGCTAAAACTTTTTTGTAAAAAAGAAACGTATGTATGTTCGCATACCATGTCGTATGTGATTTTGCCACCGGTTTCATCGAGCGCATCAAGAATTTCTTTTCTAAGTCTGTCTTGTATTTCCGGATGCATCGCAAGTTCGTACAAAGTGAAAGCTATTGTCGTTGAGGAAGTTTCAAAACCAGCCGTGAAGAAAACAGCTGCTTGCGCTACTAGATCATCCCCGTCAAATTCTAAAGTTTCAATTCACACCTCTTCAAATTTTGAAAAATTTGTATTGCGTATAATTAAGCTTTAGCTATTAGTTCTATTGCTTAGACAAATTGAGCGGGTATTTTGATGTTTTAAAGGAGGATGTTAAAAAGAGGCCATTTTTGGCCCGCTAGTGAAACGTGAAAACGTACTAAAAAATTGTTATTTGGAAAATTTAAGAAAGAAAAATAACATTTATTTCATCGTGAAGTGGTGGGAACATGGTTAGAATAAGCGAAGTTTAGCTCGTTTTACCCTTTGACGACGAAGCATGTACGCATAATTTCCTCTCATATTTTAGAAATCTCTATCCCTTCCTCTTTCCCCCTCTTCCCCCCCCTCTCTCTCTCTCTCTCTCTCCTCTCTCTCTCTCTCTCCTCTCTCTCTCTCCTCCTCCTCTCTCTCTCTCTCTCTCTCTCTCCCTCCTTTTTTCTTCCTCCCTTCCCTCTGCCTCTCTCTGCTTTCCCACCCTCTCCCCTCCCTCTCTTTCTCTCCCCCTCTCCTTTTCCCCCTCCCCCTCCCCTTCTTCCTTCTCTCCTCTCTCCTCTCCTCCTCTCCCCCCTCCTTTTCCCTCTTTTTCTCCCTCTCTTTCTCCCTTTCCTCTCCGTCCCTCTCCCTCCCTCCCTCTCCTCTCCCTTCCCCCCCCCTCCCGCCCCTCCTCCCCCTGCCCTCCTCCTCCCTTCCTCCTTATTCCTCTGTCTCCCCCTTTCCCTTTCTCCGTCTCTCTCCTCCCTTCCCTCTCTCTTTCCTCCACTCCCCCCCCCTCTCTCTCTCTCTCTCTCTGTATGTCTCTCTAAAATATGAGAAGAAATTATGCGTACATGCTTTGTCGTCAAAAGGTAAAACGAGCTAAACTTTGCTTATTCTAATCATGTTGCCACCACTTCACGATAGAATAAATGTTATTTTCCTTTCTTAAATGGCCCAAATAACAATTCTCTAGTACGTTTTCACGTTCCACTAGCGGGGCCAAAAATGGCCCTCTTTTTAACATCCTCCTTTAAATTAACTAATTTATGCATTAGCTTGATGAATCTTTTGCTTACTAAATCCTCCAATGTCTTGATCTTCGTGATTTCTTTTTAGTTCAATAAGGATATCAATGAGATCATTTCTCTTTCCCGCCTGACTTCATGCGTTGAGTGATCGTCTCCCAAAAGACTTTACGTAAAAAAGCAGTGGCAATCCTTGCCAAACATTTTCATACCGGCCATACCAACTATATTTGGAAGAAAGAACATCGCGAAAAATTCAAAACCACGGATAATGTTGAAAGTAAAAATCATTTTGCCGTATTTTCGGAACTCGGCATCTGGATTATTTAGCGAATTCACGTTGAGCCCATAGGCAGTAGTGCCGATTATGTCCGTAGAGAATTTGGCAGCTAACTCCTTTATTTCCATTTCCATTCCTTTATCTGCCATCAATCTTTTTCTTATTACTGTTTCAATTTATTCAGTCGTAATTGTAATCATTATGCCCTTGATTTAACCCTTTGTAACTCATGTTATCAAAATAAAAATATGACATTATTTTAAATCGATTTACACTGATAAATTCATGATTTAGAATGTTGAAAACTTTGCCGGTTTGTAACAGTAATGTTACACGGTTACAAAGGGATAGTAACTTCATGCATAAATTCAGCTTCCAATTTACTACCTTTCCAATTTCAGCGATTCGAGATACGCTATCTAGATTTTCACCGCATTCTAACATCAGTTCGGAACATCTTCTTTAGCTTTCCGGACGTTGAAGAATGGTGACAACTTCGTTCTTAATAACTTCCAGGCTGGATTTTTGAGAAAAAAGAGATTGGCATAACCCAAACGATCATTTGCATCGGGCGAGCCGTATCGGTCAGAGAAGTAATTGAAATCCTTTATTAAGATGTTTTTAACAAACTCCTGATCGCGAACCAACAAAGCCGGTTTGTCTAATATATAAAAGCCTATACAAGGCGACCCCTTTCCTTGATCATAAAGATCTTTCAGAAGAAATCCGGGAGATCTCTTCAGGAACATACAATCCGTGAAATTGCCCAAAAATGGTGTCGGTGGCGCTTCCAAGACGCCTCGTTTTTTCCAGTAGTTGAATTTGCGTGTCATGTAAAGATAGGCAGTTATAATGAGAGTCGTCAGAATTATAATGCCGTCTAGGCCCCAATAAGCCGTTATGAGTGCCATTGAATACACAGTTTGCCTATAAAAACATTCTTTGTTACATTTATTAAAAAAAAAAAAAAAAAAAAAAAATAGATGATAATATGAATGACCCCGTTGCCAATGTTCATTAGCGTAGATTATGTCACAAATAATTGGTATATCTTTGAACTCAACATTGGGCACTAATACAGATATTAAATTATATTATAAGCTACAGATTTTGATTACAAAACAAATCTATGTATTTTATAAACATTTAAATATTAATACTCGATTAATTTATATATAAAAATGCAAGCACGCGTTAATTAAAGATACATAAATTTTCAAACTTCTTGACTCCCTTGGTAAACTCGAATCTGTATATTATATCAATAGATAAATCTATAAATTAATATTTAATAGACACACGCGATCAATTATCACAAAAGATATCGTTGATGGAAGCGTCATAATCCAGGATTAAAAAATTAATAATAAGATTTTTTTTTTAATTCACTGTCACACTATGGAAGGAAACACAGAAACTCACAGTACGTATTATCAAACGCCAATAACCTCCAGCAGTTATAAGAGCTGAATGAACATTTCTATCATACGCGTAAATATATTATCCGTTTCATATCTTAATCTCCCTGATTTCCAGAGATATATGTTATCATTTTATCTTATAATATATGTATGTATATTTTTTTTGTAATGGTATGACATATTGAATTTGCCGTTTTTTATGATAATGTCGATTACCCACAACATATAGATTATTATATAGATTATTATCAATTATCAATTATCTGACTTTGTTTTTATATCAATTAATATCAATAAATACCAATAAATATCAGATTTATTAATAAAGTTAATTGGTTTTGACAAAACATATGTAAAGTTGCATTGTCATTCTCATTTTATTACTATACTATAATAACATATTGTACATTAATAGAAATTTGATTAATATATTTAATATGCTAGAAATAAGTATTAATAATGTAAACTAATTGAGAAATAACAAGTTTTTCTTCGGAGATTCCTTATTTTTGTTAATTTGAATCTTTACTCAAAATGTTTTCTTTTCTTTCTTTAAAAACAGTAAAAATATTTCTTTTTTCTAATATTACAATTATTAAATTTTTCTGTTTATTATTGAGTGCTATGTTAAGTACTATTAAAAAGAGTTTGAACGGACACTTAAATATTTATTACATCTTTATGAGTGTAAAAATTCCGACAAGTTTTCTTTGACGTAGAGACTGCAAACTAACAATAAGTAATCAAACAAATCCTTTACTTCAACAAACTGGCAGTCTTTATTTAAAAAGCAACAACGCGTTTCAACGAGATTCCGGTTTTATCAAGTGCGTATATCACATTAAAACGCTTGCAAAACACTTCATTGTACACAGTGTGGCAGTAATGAGTCGTTCCGTTGTCATCTGAGGTGATCGTACCACCGAACACCACATGAATATGACTCGTCAATTGTTTATTACCATCGACACACAAAACACGTAAGCGGTGCTTCTCTTTGCTCCTTGATTATAATTCTTTATTATACTTTAGTTCGTAAACTTATTATTATACTCTTTTTGTCGTTTAGTTCGTAGACTCATTGCTGCCACACTGTGTACAATGAAGGTTTTGCAAGCGTTTTAATGTAATATACGCACTTGATAAGGACCGGAATCTCGGTTGAAACGCGTTATGCTTTTTAAATAAAAACTGCCAGTTTGGGTGAAATAAAGGATTTTGTTCGATTTATTAATCACTGGCGAGGAAAAGTATCTTATCTGTTTTAACAATAAGTAAGTTTTTTTTAGGTTTTATGCTAATTTCTTTGGTCAAATACTCAAGAGCTCTTATAAATAGTTATATCATATCTTATTTTTATTACACTATGTAATAATAAAAGAAAAGAACTCTTATTTTAAATTATTAAATCTCTCTCTCTCTCTCCTCTCTCTCTCTCTCTCTCGTTACGTTCTTTGCTCATGCAAATCATTTTGTTTATGAATTGCGTCGCTGATTTAAAAAATTAAAGGAAGTAGCGTATTAAATAGCATGACTGTAACTCTTCTCTATGTGGAAATTTAATTATTGTTTATAATTTGTGACTATTCTACTCATAAATATAAGTAAAATTCAATTTTTTTTGTTCTACAATAATAAAACTTACACTGCAGAAGATGAGAAAAATTCGATCAGTAAATTTTTTTAAATGTATTTGCTTGTATCATAATATACATGCTGTAAAGAAAGACGAATAAAATACGTGAATAAAAGAGACTCTCTTTTGCCGTGCCCTGCTCGCTATATGGCAAATACTTCGTTATAAAACAGTTTTTATCGCTTAAAAAATATCGCTCTGTCACTATTGTAGTTGACATTAATATTCCTTGTCTGTTAAAAATATTTTTTTATGTTTTGTAATTATACCGGTGTTATTATACATTGCTTAAAAATGACATACAGTGATAGGGATACTTGTACATAGTCATACCATAAATTCTGTTCCCAAGAAAAACGAATTTATTTCATAACTAAAATAAAAAAACAGCATGAAATGTACCTATAAATATTTTATTGAATTGATCATATAAATAATTATTGAACTGTAGAAAAATAAGCTTTTACCTTTTATTATTTAACGTAATCAATGGCGCGGTTACTTGAATTCTTCAAACGTGCTTCAAAAAGAAATAGACAAGATATAAAACCATCATAACTGATATCTGTTATGATTTCTTATATTATTTTTTAATGCAAGGACATTGGGTGAAAAAGAAGGAAATAAATTAATTCTTTTCATTGTTAGCTCATATATTTTGAAACATAATTCTACAGAAAGAATTATTTTATTATATAGTGGATAAAAATTATTTATTAGATTTTTTCACTAAATTTTACATTGAAAACTACTACGCAGTATTTACATATAGAAATAATTAACATAATATTAATATATATAAAACATGTTTCAAGCTATAAGTTTTATTTGCAATTAAATAAATTTTTGAATCTAATAACATTGTTTTCTTTATAACTAACATAATTTCAGTTCAATATTCATTTATTACTGTAAAAATCATGTATTTGAAATATCATTGTGAGCGTCGCGTGGCTTGAAACACAGTGTATTAATGACTGTATTAATATATTATCAAATAATAATTAGCGTGGGTATTAACCTTTCGAATATTGAGATATATATTGCCACCCATTGGTGATGTCAAGAAACCTTTCGGATCGATAACCATTGGTATAGAGTTTTCTCGCTTGGTGTTAGTTTCGTATTTGCTCAAAACTATACGATTGCCAACTTTGTTTGTAAAAGTCCCATACGAGTGCCTGTGGAATGAAAAACAGTGCATACCGAAGACGTCTCATAATTCTAACTCTTATATAATTAAGATTGTAAATTCCATAATTACAAGTCCAGTTGGATGAAGTTCATTCTAATTATTGCATACATACATAATGATATATATGTAAATAATTCATATAATTCATGTAATAAGGTAAAAAAAATGTAAATTTATACTTTGGCTGATTTATTTTAACTTCATAGCTGCACCAATCCCGTCTTAATTTTCGTAATCAAACCGATGACCTCACCTATAACACGCATGTGGGCCATCTCCAAATGGAAAATAGAGACATGATGGTCTGTCACGTTTGTTCTCCTCGGTAATCGTTCCGGATCGAATTTATGCGGATCAGGAAAGTGTTCCGGATCATAGTGTATGCCAATCATTGGGATAAAAATTGGTGTGCCCTTCTCGATAACTAGATCGGAATTCGGCACCTTGTAGGTTTTCACTGTTGTGCGGTCTAGGAACGGCAACGGCGGATACATCCTCAAAGTTTCAGATACCACCATGTCGAGATACGGTAGTGACAGGATCTAATGACATGCACATGAATAAGATGGATACTTTAAGCTTGACAATATTAAAGTCATTTTTGTTTTGCTAAAATTTCTTTGTAAAAAAAGAAACATATTGTGTTCGCATACCATGTCGTATGTGATTTTGCCACCGGTTTTATCGAGCGCATCAAGAATTTCTTTTCTAATCTATCTTGTATTTCCGGCTGCATCGCTAGTTCGTACAAAGTGAAGCTGTTGTTGTTGAGGAAGTTTCAAAACCAGCCGTGAATAAAACAGCTGCTTGCGCTACTAGATCGCGTCCCCGTCAATTCTAAAAGTTTCATTCACACCCTCTTCAAATTTTGAAAAATTTGTATTGCGTATCATAATTAAGCTTTAGCTATTGGATCTATTGCTTAGACAAATTGAGCGGGTATTTTAATTTTTAAATTTAAATTCAATTTATGCATTAGTTTGATGAATCTTTTGCTTACTAAATCCTCCAATGTCTTGATCTTCGTGATTTTTTTTTAGTTCAATAAGGATATCAATGAGATCATTTCTCTTTCCGCCAGACTTTATGCGTTGAGTAATCGTCTCCCAAAAGACATTACGTAAAAAAGCAGTAGCATCCTTTCCAACGTTTTTTCACACCAGTCATCCATACACTATATTTGGAAGGAAAAATATCGCGAAAAATTCAAAACTACGGATAATGTTAAAAGTAAAAATCATTTTGCCGTGTTTTTCGGAACTCGGCATCTGGATTATTTAGGGAATTCACGTTGAGTCCATAGGCAGTAGTGCCGATTATGTCCGTATTGAATTTGGCAATTAACTCCTTTATTTCCATTTCCATTCCTTTACCTGCCATCAATATCTTATTATTGTTTCAATTATTCAGTCGTATTTGTGAGATTACATTATGCTCTTTGATATATGTAACTCCATGGCACTATAATATCAGCACTTACCTTCCAATTTCAGCGATTCGAGACACGTATCTAGATTGTCACCGCATTCTAACATCAGTTCGAACATTTCTTTAGCTTGCCGGACGTGAAGAATGCGACAACTTCGTTCTTAACAACTTCCAGGCTGGATTTTGAGAAAAAAGAGATTGGCATAACCCAGACGATCATTATTCTCATCAGCGCAGCCGTATCGGTCAGAGAAGTAATTGAAATCCTTTATTAAGATGTTTTTAAACGAACTCCCTGATCGCGAACCAACAAGGCCGGTTTGTTTAATATATAAAAGCCTATACAAGGCAATCCCTTTCCTTGATCATAAAGATCTTTCATAAGAAATCCGGGAGATTTCTTTAGGAACACACAAATCCGTCAAATGCCAAAAAATGGTGTCGGTGGTGCTTCCAAGACGCCTCGTTTCTTCCAGTAGTTGAATTTGCGTGTCATGTAAAATAG
>JASTWK010001219.1:0-44453 GCA_030770225.1 Temnothorax unifasciatus
TTCGCTCTCGCCGTCGTACGTGCAATCTGACGGTGATCTCTTCTCCGCGAAAATCGAGCAATCGTCCGTCTTGATCAGCGACGCGTATCGTTAGATTCGTAACGCTCCGCGCGATGATCGGCAGGTAAATGATCTGCGCCGGCGTTTCCGATATCTTATATCCCGGTGGTACGCTCGGTGAGAACTCGTGTATCGTATGAACACGTTTGCCGTTGCTGTGCGCACCCGCGGTCACGTTACACTCCACGCGGATAATGTTTACGTTGATAATATTAATCGGTGCGTCCGATTCGTGCCACTGTCCCGGCTGCAATATACGCGTCGACGAGAATCCCAGTAGCGATCCGACGTTGTTCGGTTTGTTGAAGTTCACTCTGAAAGCGCACTTGATCTCGCTCTTCATCGTATTGTAATTTGCGCGGAGCATTATCGGGTATTCCGCGACCTCGTCTTCGTAGCCGTTCGCGCGAACGGTCTCCTCTCGCGCGATATTCGCGACCGACGTACGATCGTCGTTGGAACGAACCACGCGTCGCGGACGTTTCCGTGAAATTTCACGTTTCAAAAACTCGTGTATGGCCCGTATCTCGTACGATCCCTCGGGAATCGTAATTTCCGTGTCATCCTCGTCGAAATAAAATTTATTATTCGAAGAATTCACGTTCGGAATCGTGTGATAAGTCTCAAAACACGTTAGACCGAGTTCGTAGTCACCGTCGCTCAGATCCACGGCGGGAAAATAGTGCTCCGCGAGGATGCTGCTCTTCCCGGTCAGCGTGAACGTTATAGACATGTCGAAGCGGAAGCTGTTCGACGAACACTGAGTCTCCACACGGCGCGTCGTCAGATTTTAAATCAGCGCCGATCGTCGTCGATCGTCCGGAGAAATTGCAAGCACAATTGTCCACAGATGCTCTGATCGTATCGCTGATAAGACGTGCGATTGTACTCGATCTTCGTCACGCTCGGTCCGAAATATCGCACCAGTTCTTTCGGCGGTCGAAGATTGCCGAAACTGTCGAAATATACGACTCGATCTCCCCTCTTGGCGTACGCTACCCAATGAGTACCGGGGCCCGCTGCATCGTCCAAATTCACAATACCGCTCTCGTTTCGACGCACGCCGTCGACGATCGGTAACGAATCACGCATGAAAACACCTCTGAAGAACGGTACGCGCATTCGCCTTGCCAGTCGACTCAATTGCACGTTAGTCGTAATACTCGCCGGCATAGTTAACGTCTTTTTGACGTTTTTTTTTATTTCTAATCTTCAACGCTACTCCTCGCCCGCGTTTGTGCGGGCCGAGATACAGTCCCTGTCCATATTTGTACGGAGCGAGATAAAGTCCGCGACCTTCCATGGCGCGATTGTGACGTTGCGTCTCTTCCAGCTGACGTCGCGCGGCTTTGCTAGCGTTCACCGCCGTTGTAATTCCGGCCGCTCCGCCGGCCAGAGAACCGAGAACTCCCAACAACGGTAGAAGCGGCAATACGCCACCTCGTTTCGCTGTCGGAAGTATTCGTTTCTTCGTCGACCTTTTCCTCGTTCGTGTTTTCCGTGTTTCCGTGTTATCAAACCCATTCCGAGCTTCGTCTTAGCCTTCATGGCCGCCCAGACGGCTGTAGCGGCAGCCCTCTCTCCGAGAGCCGAATCTCTCGCGATGACGCGTCCTAACGCTCTCTCGGCGAGTATCTTGTCCGCCGCGTGTCTCTCGGTGAGGCCTTTGTCACGCGAATAGGCTATGTCGTGCTCGCGACACGCCGCGTCCAATGGATTTACACCCGGATCACCTCTAGCCAATCGTTCTCGCAGACGAGTACCCGGACCGCAAAACTGATAGCCGGGAATGTGCAATTCGATCGGAAGTGCACCTATCGCGCGATTAAACAGACCTCTACCAGTTTTTAATTTCATTGACATTCGGCGCTAAAATCGCGAATGTTCGAAGGTCTCGACAGCAGGACGAACATCTTTGCGACTGAGCGATTCGCGGTGCCGCGCATCTATAAATAGACGTTCGAACGAGAAAGTTCGATTCAGTCGTACAAAGTGCGAAGAGAAAAAAAGAAATGAGATTCGTGCGACAACCGTTGGCGATTCGAGTGACGAATTGCGACGACAGATCACGGTCGATGGAGGGCAACGCGGAGAGGCGCAGACACGGTACGATGTTGCCGACTACTATACGCGCGATCATTTGTGGTCCCTCGAATTGCGGTAAAACCAACGTTCTGATAAGTTTGCTGGAAAGTCCGCACGGTGTACGTTTCGAGAACGTGTACGTGTACTCGAAATCGCTGCATCAACCGAAATACCGATATCTGGAGAATTTACTGACATCGATCGACGAAATCGGCTACTACACCTTCTCCAATAACAGTGACGTCATTCCACCGAGCGACGCGTGTCCAAACTCGATCTTCGTCTTCGACGACGTGGCGTGCGATAAGCAAGACACCGTGAGAGAGTATTTCTCGATGGGCAGGCACTCGAGCGTCGACTGCTTTTATCTCTGTCAGACGTACGCGAAAATACCTAAACATCTGATACGCGACAACGCGAACCTGCTGATCCTGTTCAGGCAGGATGGCACTAATTTGAAACACGTGTACAACGATCACGTGAATACCTACATGTCGTACGATGAATTTTGCTCCTTGTGCCACGATTGTTGGCGATGCAAGTATGGATTCGTAGTGATAGACAAGGACAGCGCGCTTTCGAACGGCCGATACAGAAAAGGATTTAACGTGTTCGCGATACCGCAAAAGCGGTCAGTCGTCGCCGATACGTCGTCGGAAGTGAAACGTTAGCGTTACAGAGAGAGAAGACACTCTGCTTTGTTTTTTTTTCCCACGATGGCTGCGATCGACGGGAGCGTGAATATTCGCAAACGCGAGAAGATCGTGAAAGATATCGCGAAAACGAGTGATTCGATTCGCAAGAAACTTCGCGCTTTGAAGACCGGTAAGATCGAGAAGGACATTGAGTTGGACACGCACTTTAAGCCTCTCATCGGGCCGCTGAAAAAGATCGCAGACAACTCGAGCTCGATCGCGGTGAAGAAAGAGGAGCCGGCGGAGAGCAACGCTGACGCGGGAATTGAAACGTTACCCTTTCAGCAGCGTGAGAAGGAGGAGGATGATAAGGAGGATTGGGAGGATGTAACGTTGAAAAGAAAGATGGAACGATTAGACTCATGGTTGGATCTACCATCGTCGACACCGCATACATCTAATCAATCGATAGTACTACCGATAACTTCTACACCGTCCGCGGCGACGCAAACCGACGTGGAAAAAACAATTCCCGAATTCCTCTCAAGCATGGATGTTTTTGAAACCACGGATGACTCGATCGGGACGACCGTTCGAAAGCACTTGCAAACGTCGATGGGTCGAGAATTTTTTGTAGAAACGTTGCAAAGTCGCTTGGGTCCACTGAGCCGATTGTACATCGCAGACGTTTTAGGTGCCGATGTAGAGACAGACAACGTGTATGGCCCATATCTCGGTAAAAATTATTTGATGCTTGGTAATAAACGTTTTGACGTGGACAAAGCGGATAATATAATTATCGGCGATGTAACATACGCCGGCACACCCGGTATTTACGAGTTGATCTTCAAGAGAATACCCAATAAACAGATTTACACGGAGGAAGATAGGCAAAAGTACAAGAACATACTGTTGAAAACGAGTGCTCATAAATACAAGCACGATCCTAACGGGCGAGTAATGGGCAACAAGGGATACAAGTATCTATGTGTAATCGCACCGCTGATATCGACCGAATCCAAGAAGAAAAAATCCGGAAAGGGATTATTCGCGCCTCGCGCAATGACGCTAACCGACAATAAAATCGACTACGTACACTGGGACGACCCCAACGAGCTGGTGGATCGTCTCCGATTGCTCGACGCTTCGCGTCAAGCTGGCAACAATGCCCACGACAATGAGATCATGTCGATCATCGAGGAACTTCGCGAAGCCGGGCTTATTATAAATTAAACGGCGCGACAGCGATCCGTTCAATCAGCGTCGAAATGCCGATCAATAAATTTGGATTGTTCGAGCAGAGCGAAGACGCGACGAATGCCATTTCGTACCATCGGTGGAGCGGATTAGTAAGAAATTTCGTGCGCGACAACGCTCTGTGTCGCACCGCCACGGACTTTGACGCAAGGACGCGCAAAATTCGTCGCGTGGCGCAACCTGAGACTGACGGTGACGCGGTTAACAAACTATACGTGGATCAGTGCGTTAAAAGTCTGCGAGATCAACGAAAAGAGTCAGACGAGAAGCTTACCGCGTTCGAGAAGGACGTGCGAGCGTTACAGACTGCGGTAAACGCGCTTCGGCGTACGAATATCGTTAGATTGGAAACGGCTAATAAACGATGAAGAAACGGTTCAGCAGAAACGACTATCGAACGGCGACGAGTGAAGAGAGGCAACGGTTAATTGACGACGGCGACGAACAGCAACGAACGATTCGAGAACGACTGTCGGACGGCTGTCTTACGGTTCGAGAACGGTTGTCGAACGGTTGTGGAACGGTTCAAAAACAGCTCAGAAACGATTACGAGCGGTTCAGAAACAGCTGCGAACTACGCGGTGACAGGAAAGGCTACAAACGGCTAAAGAATGTCGACGACGACGACAACGACGATGAGTGACAAACAGCCGGTAACTGACAACGACGACGAACGACAACGAACGGTTCGAGAACGATTGTCGAACGGCTGTCGAACGGTTCAAGAACGGCTCGAACTCGTTTCTGAACGGTTCAGAAGCAGCAACGAACGACACAGAAACAGAAACAGAAACGGCTACGTACAGCTGAAGGACGAAGACGAACAGCCAACGAAACGCTAACGAAACATGAGTCCGTTAAAATCCGATGTGGATAAAAATATCGAAAAGCGACGGTTGGTGGACGAATTGCACGCACCGGCGAGAAGAAATTTTCCCCGCAGACATGTCATAGTGCGAGGGTACGACGACCTGTGGCAGGCTGACATCGTCGAGATGCGTCCGTACTCGCGTTTCAACGGAGGCCACCACTACATACTCACCGTCATCGATGTGTTGAGCAAGTACGCGTGGGCCGTGCCGCTCAAGGGTAAAGGCGGCAGCGAGACAGCCGTCGCTATCGCTGAGATAATTCGAGATAGCGGGAGGTGCCCTAGTAACCTACAAACCGACATGGGGAAGGAATTTTACAACACCGACGTGCAACGTCTCGTGAGAAAACACGGCATCAATCATTATTCCACGTATTCGGTGTTGAAGGCGTCGGTCGTCGAGCGATTCAATCGCACGTTAAAAAACAACATGTGGAAGATGTTTACGCTCAACGGAAATTACAAGTGGGTCGACGAGCTACCGCGACTCGTGTCGGATTACAACGCGTGCAAGCATCGAACGATCGGCATGCGGCCCGTCGACGTTACCCCCGCGATCGCCGAAAGACTCTTGGCTACGGTGTACAGCGCGATAAAGATCGCGGGCCCGGCAAAGTTCAAAGCGGGTGACTCGGTACGCGTCAGCAAATACAAGACGATTTTCGAGAAAGGTTACACGCCGAATTGGACCACCGAGGTGTTTAAGATCGTCAGAGTGCAGCATACCAATCCCGTAACCTACCTACTCGAGGACTATCGTGGAAAATCCGTCGCCGGAGCGTTCTACGAGCACGAGTTGCATCGCGCGACTTATCCTGACGTGTATCTCGTGGAGAAAGTACTGCGCAGGAGAGGCGACGAGGTTTACGTGAAATGGCTGGGATTCGACGGTTCGCACAATTCATGGATACACAAGAACAATGTTATTTAATTCGTGCAAACTGTATTTTATTCTTAATATAAAAATGATACCTGTAAAGTATCTGAAATATGTAATACATATAAAGTATATAATAAACAATATTAAATACCAAATACATGTACGATATCTTTATTAATATCCTTCCATTAACATAATACATACGTTACATTATAATACATACCTACATACATACATACATTCATACATTTATATGTTATACTACTACATTATATTACATTACATACATATATACATATATCATGTTATACTACTACATACATTACATCATATATACATACGTACATACATTACATACAAATATACATACGTACATACATTATAATACATACATACATACATTGCATACATATATATCATGTTACACTACTACATTATATTACGTTACATACATATATACATACGTACATACGTACATACATTATATTACATATATTGCATACATTACATTATATCGTATAATGGCCCCAGGGCAACGTATCTGTCGAATCCGGCAAGATGTATCTCTTATCGTCGTAAGGACTCAGAGCGATTTTCGTCTCGCTGATAGTGTACACTTCGTGCATTTTCGATCGTATACAGGACTGTCGTCGCGTCATTTCGATCTCATCGTTCAGACATCTCGTGTAATCCTCGAACGTTATAGTACGCGCTACGACGTTGCTCTTCACACCTTTCGCTTTTTTACAGTCTTTTTTACCATCCACGCAAGGCGTACATTTTAGCCCTAAGTCCAACGAATTCGGTCATGATCGCGCCGTTATTCTCGTCCTTCATCAAGCCCGGCACTTTTTTATTCACGAGTGGCATACCATAAGCGTTATCTACCGCGTAATCACTCGTGTCGAACCTGACTATATCACGTTTCATGTTCTCATACGCGTCGTCGCACTCGATATGATAAATCGGACTGTCCGTGTCGGTATACATGATTCTGCACGAGTCGCGGTACAGGGAAGACATGTATTCGTGGTGAAATTCGTACAGGCACACCTTCGATATGTCGAGGATGCACATGCCGACGTAGATCGGTTTGTCGAATTTCACCTCGAGTTTGCGCAGTTCGACGGCTACCAGATTTTCCGAAAATACGCTCCTGCTGTGGAAATTCGGTCGCGCGATCATTGCCTCCGCACCGAATCGTCCGTCCCATTTCGTCAATAATTTTACGTCGACGTGATTGCGTACGTTCTCCATCGTCTTCCCGAAAACAGCGTTATTCATCAATTTATATAAATTTTTTTCAAACTCATTTTTTGCCCGTGTTCTAAATTTTGTATTGAGTTCGATGTAAGTGCGGAGCCACGCAGATTGAGCGAATTGCAATACGCGATGTATTTTTGTGACGCGAAGGCCGTGACGCGTACACTGCTGCAGATTGCGATAATGGATGACGTAACGCTTCTTATTATGCAGGGTGGCGAGAAGTTTAGCCTGTTGTTTTCGGGGGGGTTTATCGCGCGTTGGACAGAACGGTAGGTCAGCGTGCGCGTCGTGTTTATCCTGCGGATACTCTAGATCGACTTCGAAAATATAGCCCGTGGGCGAATCCAAAGCGATCGCGCTGAAGTCGAAATTTGACGCGTCTTCGACCCATCGAAACTCCGCGTATGGCAGTGGCTGACACATTGCCCAACCGTACAAGTTGTTGACATCGAAGTACATTAAATAGGACGAAGGTTTCGATGGATCGTATGACTTCATGTACTTGTTGTTGGCCTGCGCGTATCTGCCGGAACATTGACTCAGACCACCGCGTATACCGCGTTCGATGAACATGACCATGTCAATGTTGGTCAGCAGTTCGAAATTGATACACGTATGTTTCAACATGGCGTCCCACGTAAAGCCTGGTAAAGTGTAGTAGTACGCGGGATCGAGTCCGTAACTCGCGATACAGCTGTCGCGGAAATTCTCAAACACGTCGGCCAACAGCAAGACATCGGTTTTCAGGTATAGATTGCTGTATTCGCCCAGGGTTCGAACGGAGAATCGCTGCCATACGTTCGCGGCGTGCGCGTAATCGCTCTCGGATACGGTGTCACCGGTCAGAGAACTGTAAAATGAGTCGCGCGGCGGTAAACACGTATCCTCCAGCTTGTCGACGCTGTCCACGTATTCGTATGGAAAGACACCTTTTCGCGTCAATAATTCGAAATCGTCGTCGGATAAAGTGGAAAATTTGGAACGTATAATTTTCAATTTATCCTTATCGAGGAAGGATGCTAATTTTGCGAGACTCGCGCTCAGAAATTTGTACGAGTCGATAAACCGTAATTTTATATCGCTTCGCGAATCTGTTCTTTCGGCGGTGTCTTTCACATGCTTCGTGAATGAGATGTACTTTTCCTTTGTTATAGGTAGTACATCGATCTTGCCTTCGAACGCGGCAGCTATCTCCGTGATAATAAAATGCGCGTCATAGCCCGATAGATTGTGAAAAATGACTGGAATAAAGTGAGAATCCTTATAATTCAAATTGCACGTTGAATGTGCTGGACCTCTGTATCGACCGGTCAGGTGGCAATGATCGCGTACTCGCACGTCGTCTGGCTCGAACGGTTTTTCGCAAATGTGACACAGCGCCGCGCTGTGAAATGTCTCCCACTCGTCTCGCGTTAGGTCTACCATGCATACAATGTCGGACAAGATGTTCTTTACGCGATGCACCAATCCGTTGAGTTCCTCGACGAACCACGCGACGCAGTCATTATCGCGATGAAACCGATACGCCGATAACGTTTCGTCGTACGAGCACTGTACGTAGTATCCTATACTACAGACCCGATGATGTTGATAGGCGTATGACGCGTGTTCCGTGTCCGGTTGTGTCTTCTTCAGCACGCACTCCAGATCGGCATACACCACGAAGGGAAATCGCTCTTTCCTGCTGTGGTTTTTGAAGTTCAGCCACTTCTTGTCCTCACTCGGCAGTCTGATAGCGCAGTCGTTTACCTCACGGCAGTCTGCCGTGTGAGACTGCAACTTGTCGCTCGAATTAAAGTAGTGGAGACATCTGCAAAAAAAGAAACATAATTATTGTAATTTTTTTTTAATACACTAAATATAATATATTATATATATTATTAAAAGAAGTATAGACACTTACCGATCACAAATGTACTTCTGACCATGATGCTTGCTCAATTGTGAGGTAACGAGACGCGATAGATTTTTTATCCACGCGAAATGTCCCACGTTGTCGTCTCGCGGATCCTGCACGTACAGCAAATTGACGTGTTTGTCACTCGTGCGGTGAGTCGTATCGGGAGAACGTTCGGCGTCTTCTCTCCCTCGATGGCGTACACGTTGATCGACACGTCGTTGAGTCGTTCGAACTTTTTAATCTGTTTCAAAGTCATTGGAAACTCAATGCCACGAAAATTCAGTATCGTTGAATAATGCGGGTATGATGATTCCTGTTCTGAATGTCTTTCGGCTGGATACAGAGCAGCCGTCACTGCCCACGCAAAACACGCATTGTCCATTGATCGCACATTGATCACCGCATTCTTCGATTTAATTTTTTGCAGTAAATTGACGTGACATCCCGCGCGCATAGGATTGTATCTGTTGACGTTTACCGTCAAATTGAGGATTCGCGTCAACGCCCACCCACTGTCGCGTTCCTGGAACTCCCCGAGAGACGCTAATGTGGGCTCGATAACGTACCGCTCGTACCACTCGCGCAAGTGCGATGTACGACAGAGTTCTTTGTTATTTGTACACAGACTCTTATTGGCACGTTTATCACCCGCCACAAACTCCCCGTTGAACGCGGTGTTCACTTTAACACAATTATGTGTTTTTAAAATGTCTCGCACTCGTCTGCACACTACGCTGCAGGCGTCTTCCAGAAACTGTCGCGGTTCTATATGGTCCGTATTAATTACCGCGCCGGTCATTATCCGCGTTTCGAACGCGACATCGATTTCTCGCCATACGAGTTCTGTCGCGCGCGTGTCGACACTGTTACCGGCGTTTGCATAATCGCCACCGCTACGGATAAATTGTCTTTCCAATCGCGTCTTCGCACCCTCGAGTCGTGCGATTCTGGCAACCAACAATTGCCTCTTCCCAATCGAGAGCCGCGAACGTTTGGCACTACAGTGTGTCTCGAGCTGCTCGACGAATTCCGCGCATTGCAGCGCCCATGTGAAAAATTCACCCACGGTAGCTACTTGGTCGGACAGTTCCAATAGATCACGTTCAGTTTGCTCGAACTGATCCATGTTTGATCACTTTCGCACTATTGAAGAGCGGTAGATCACGCCACAATCTTCGAAGGAGCACTTGCACACGCGTCGATGATACGCTGGACAATGTCGATAGGAATATTGAACGCGATAGTGTTCCAACATAAGTTCATATAAACTGAAGAAAGGGATATCAAAGTATCAATTTTCACAAATATGTTCACGTCGCGAAAGCTAATGGTTTTTTCGTTGACACTCGCCGCAATCCTTGATCATCGGAGCGGGACCGTCGATGTGCGTTTCCTATCACGGTTGATTCCAATGTTCGTCACAGCGACGATAGGTCTGAACCTCCAGATCTGCCTTTATATGCTCCGGAAGCTTGTCCCACACGTAGTAGACGTGATCGCCGCACATTTGCAACAAAACGGTCTTCGGCACAAATTGCAGCTGTTCGGCGCTAAAATCGCGAATGTCCGAAGGTCTCGACAGCAGGACGAACATCTTTGCGACTGAGCGATAAAAGATTCTCTTTTACAGAGCACTTGCACACGATAACGTGTTTAACCATAAAATAAATCGTGATCGATGTATAGCTCTCAAATCTTACTACTGCAGCTCGATGCGCTTCATCCCTCGTTATATACCCTTTGCTCTCTCTCTCACTCCAACTGATTTTTAAAAAAATCTTTTCCTTTGTTCCGCGTACTGCGTAGATAGATTTAGTCTACGCGATAACACCCCCTTTTCCCAGAAAAAATTTGTTTACAGCGAACATGTTCCCACAGGTTCGACGCGTTATCGAGTCGATCATCATCCCCGATGATGTCATTTCTTCATTTGTTTCACGTACTACGTCGCAAAAAAATAGTGTGAAATAGATACGTCTACGCAATAACAGCCCTCTTCTCAAAGAAAAAAATTTGTTTACGACAAACATGTTCCCACAGGTTCGACGCGTTATCGGGTCGATCATTGTCCCGGTGACGTTATTTCTTCCTTTTACGTACTGCGTAGATAGATTGTTTTTTTTTTTTAATTATAATTCATACTATATTTTCTTCGCACGCATTTCCATTCGAGCGGTACATATGCAACGTTCACCGGAGCATCGGCGCCTCGCCTCCATGTTACGGTACGCGATATTTGTTTTGTAAATTCAAGCAGCCGGACTTCTAGCGGATGTCGGCGCTCGCCTTTGTAGCGCGAGACGTATATTATCTTACTTTTCGCTGGAGGCGACTATCAGTTTTATACACCGCCATTATATTTTTCTCTGGTGACTTCTCCGTTCTGCATTGAATTCAGTCTCGCCGGGGCCGTGAGCGTGCTTAAACGTGTCCGGATATATTTTCGTTTTTTTTTATGGATTAGTGACGCAATTAGTCGCCTTTGTGATTGTTTTGTTCCTCCTGTCAAGGAAGTCTCGTAGTATATTGTAATGTGATCTAACTGCTGCTGCAAGAGAATTTTTACAAAACTATATACGTAAAACTTTTGATTTTTTTCACTTTTACACTGTCAACGGAGACAATAATGGAACGAAAATCGATAATGTATGCGTCCGATTCCGATTACTCGCTGCAAAACAGAGCGACTCCATCGCCGATTTTGTGGAATGAGAATCGCTTTAATCAGGAGGTGAAGGAGGACGCTCGCTGGAATCTGACGACGTATCCTCTGCGAAGGGCAATCGGAAATCCATGTGTGCGGGAAGAACTGTGGATACGAACAATAGCAGCTTTCGGTAGTATGGCGAAACGATATATGAGTGGAGTTTCGATGAAAATTCCAACGAGATTTCGTTACATGAGCGCTGAAGACGAAGACGCGTTTTGCGATAAACTCTGGAATCGGTGGATTAGAGTTGACTTCGAAGTACCTAGGAACAGTGAAGGTGATTACGCCATATGGCCGGAAAACGATCGCTTGAGTGTTACACGAGCACGAGCTGCATTGCGCGAAATGAATGAAGATTCGAGCAAACAGCTCGAAGAGAAAGAACAATAATAATGATGAGCGAGTTTGAACTGAGTGATAAGAAACGCGGACCGCGACGCGAACGCGGACCCCCCGCGCGGACTCGCGAACCCGCGGCGCGACCGCGGCGCGAACGCGGACCCCCCGCGCGGACTCGCGGACCCGCGGCGCGACCGCGGCGCGAACGCGGACCCCCCGCGCGGACCCGCGGACCCGCGGCGCGACCGCGAACGTGACCGCGAACGAGGGTGAGTCATCCCCCGGTGAGTCATCCCGGTGAGTCATCCCGGTGAGTCATCCCGGTGAGTCATCCCGGTGAGTCATCCCCCCCCGGTGAGTCATCCCGGTGAGTCATCCCCCCCGGTGAGTCATACACTTGGTATACCTCACCCTCCCCCTCCCCCTCCCCTCTTCCCCGCGTAATCCAATACCCCTGTGTAACCCGATACCCCGCCCCCTTCCCCTCCCCCTCACCCCCCCGCGAAATCCGATACCCCTGTGTAACCCGATACCCCTGTGTAACCCGATACCCCGCCCCCTTCCCCTCCCCCTCACCCCCCCGCGAAATCCGATACCCCTGTGTAACCCGATACCCCTGTGTAACCCGATACCCCTGTGTAACCCGATACCCCGCCCCCTCCCCCTCCCCCTCACCCCCCCGCGTAATCCGATACCCCTATATAACCCGATACCCCGCCCTCTCCCCCCTCCCCCCTCCCCCTCACCCCCCGCGTAATCCGATACCCCCCCTCCCTCACCCCCCCTCGGAGCTCCCAGGGAGGAATGCCCTTATATACACTACTTACGGGGCGCATTGTTACAACATATTAATTTTAATTTCAATTCTAAGGTAACGACGTACTTCAACTACATGTCAAAATGGACTAACTTCACGACAACATCGAGAAAGTTTACAGGAAATTTTCAAAAGAAATAAAAGACATCAAAAATAGCATCCACTATGATTTAAATAAAAAAGTTGATGCTATCAAAAATACAATTGCCATCAACGCAGCATCAGTACCAGGAGAGGAGCTTAAAAATTATAAAGAAAACTTGGAAATTCAACTCCCTATAACTACATATGACGAATTTATCGAGTTTGACACAATGGTAAAGGAAAACGATGACAAGTCGACTGCATTGGTACGTTCCCGAAATTTTGTTTTATTTTGTCGTCTCATATTCTCGATTTAAATTTGGCACATATGTTAAGTAAAATGTTAATATTGATTTCAGAGAGCGATAATGGCCAACCATTTGGGAAGTGTCACACAACTGAAAGAAGCCGTGCGACAAATTCTTGGGAAAATTACAACAAAGGCAGTACAAGAACTTTATTCCGCTGCTGGAAGAAAAGGTCCAAATGGAGTAACAAAAAAACAATTTCAGTGCGACGCATATCTACTCGTGTATGACAGGTAAATATACCTTTTATATACTATTGTTAATATAATTACGTAATAGAACTATATTTTCATTGTTATTAATTTATTAATTTATTACTTTGGAAGATTTGTGATTTTTTTCGATTTTTTTGGTGTCGAGAATTTATTCCAGTAAACTTTATTTCATTATTTATTAAACCTGTAATTTGCTAGTATGAAGTATCCATTGTTCATTGTTTTCCTGGAATTATTTTTTCAGATGTTATCAAAGGCAGGATCGAAAAAGCCGATGAAAAGGCCATTTTGTCAGCAACCAGCCGATATTTATCAGGAGCTGGCGACCGCGAGGGCGGAAAGGCTATTAGAGACGCAAGAAAGCAACAACATACTGTCTAAAGTTTTATATATACATTTAGTTTTATATATATTCAACCTATAAAAACTTTTTTATATACATTTTAAAATAGACAAGAGGTGTGATCAAAAAGTTCGTGCAATGAATTTTTTCTGCCGACGTAGCAACACTGTAGGCTTCTATGGTGGTTTACCGTCTAAGGGAAAGCCTTGCGAGTCATCAGTTCAAATTTGGTCACAATTGAGTGCATACGTATTTTTGTATGCCAGTATTTGTGAGCGCAGTTTTTTGCGCGGTCGAAATGAAGCGAGATGTTTTAATGCTCTCCACATTCCCAGAATGTTCATCCCGCATAATTGTTTTAACTTTAGGGAATAAGTCTCAAGGGGCTAAATCGAGCGAATGCTTTTACCGAGTTTCACGAGAAATTTGATGTTGGTTCTTTACTCGGATAAAACATCTTCCCAAGGAACACATTGCAATTATAAAATTACGTTATTTTGACATCATATTGACCAAAAAATGATGTAAATTTGGTCATCATAACGTTAAAATGTCGTCATTTTGATTGCGATATGTTTCTTAGGTTGTTCCATTTCGACCGCGCAAAAAACTGCGTTCACAAATACTGGCACAGAAAAATACATATGCACTCGATTGTGATCAAATTTGCACTGATGAATCCGTAAAGCTTCCCCTTAGACGCTAAGCCATCATAGAAGTCTACAGTGTTGCATGTCGGCAGAAAAAATTTATGACAATCTTTTTGATCACACCTCGTATAAACTGTGACGTTGCGGCCCGCCGCTTCGTGGCAGCGCCCCGCCGCCGTCACAAGGCGCGTAATTTCGCGGGGCAGACCAGAGAGGCCACGGCGAGATCTCCAGGGGCCAAAAATTGATCGCGTTTCCGCCTCTTGATTCTTTTCTTTATTTTTATGTAATTATAATACGCGCGGCGCCTCACCCACCCTACGAGGAATCTCCGAGGGAGTATCAGGGAAGGAGATGTCCGGGAGGACCGAGGATGAGGAGAGATGGTGAGCGCGAAAGCGGCGAGGATCGCGGGACGGCGAGGGCAACGCGGCAGGCGTGCGGCGCGAGCCAGCGACGGACGAGGCCGCCGAAAGCGGGGCCTCAGGCGCCCGAGGGAACCCGGCCCCAGCAAATCTATCTCCCCGGGATACCGACCCACGGGGTGGCTGGCCAGCACTCCGGGGTCAAACGGGAGACACACCGGCCGGGGCGAAATCCCGCCCATCGCCCAGGAACCAAAAATTGAAAAGCCGTTACGCCGCCGAGGGACCGTTGCACGCCCCCGAAGGATCCCCTTGCGACGATCCTGCGCCGGGATACCGCGAGCTTGCAAGCTCGCTCCCGATTGGTCGGCATGCCCCGCAGGAAGGGGGTGCCGCATCGATTCCGCAATCGAGCGGATCTAGCGCGACACTTTCTGGTCGCCCGTCGGTGCGTGCAAACGCGGTAGTCGAGAGCCGCGATAGCCGAAATTAAGAGCACGTTCCGAATTAAGTTCCACGTTGCGACTGGTGTTGGCAAGAGGTGACGACGAGGGGCCCCGGGAGGAGGCATTCCATCGGTGAGGTTGCCCGCAAGTAAATTCTTGATCATGTAAAGCCACGATACCGCCCTCCGGGTTGCGCTCGCTCAAAATTACATTCGGTAACCGGCGGCATGTGCCGACAAAGAGTTCATTAGGCGATCGGTACCGAGAGCGAGGGGCCTTGGAATGGTATCGCGGCCGTAGGATTATTATCGAGTCGCGGAAAAGCTTCTGGAGATCGCGATCGATGTGTCCGCGGATTTCGTATCGCGAATTCATCGCCTCGTGTAACCTCAGTGTTAGCGAACGCCAGATTATTGCGCGATAATTCGCCCGGTCGGGACGCAGACCGTACGCGGCCATTACCGTACGCGGTAATGGCCGCGTCTAAAATGTTCGCCTATTTTTCGCGTTGAAGAATCGCGTTCCGACAATGCTCGCGTCCGGATAATTCGCGTTAGATTGTAATTCGCGTTCGGTTATCGCTCGCGTTAGCTTTAGGGCGTTACGTTATGATTCGCTTCGGAGATGTTGCTCATGTTCGGTGGGCCCTTACGTTAGGAAAATTTCGTGCGGAGAATATTACTCGTTGAACTGTTTCTTGCGCTATAGTGTACGATTCGTGTTGGATTGCTATTGCGTTCCGTAGGATTCGCGGGAAATTGCGTATGTTCGCGTTCATTATTGCCTCTGGCGTGGTTACTCGCGGAAATTCCGTACTTTCGCGTCAGCCCCGGCATTGTGCGTCATGACGAGGACCTCTGCTCCTCTTCCTTCGCGTTGAGAACGTGCTGACAACCGCGTATTGCGTCGGGCATTACTCGCGCTACAATTATCGCGGGCGTTAGAGTACGATTTGCGTTAAATTAAGATTTGCGTCAGATTAAGATTTGCGTTAGATTAAGTTGCGTTAGACTAAGACACCCGCGTTAGAATTAAACCTTGCCTGGCGACAGAACATCGGTACGGCGCGGGCGTAGCATTCACGCGCTTTGGGCGTGACCCACAACTATTTCGCGTTCCTTTACGTTATTATTATTTCGCGTTTACTCCGATTCTTTGTGCCCGGCTGTGTCTTTCGCCGACCAACCCCGTTCGCGATAAGTTTCACTATTATTACTGTTCTCCGATTCATTACCCGCGCACTCCGCGCGCCCCTTGTAATTTAACGAAACTTTCTGTTTATCTTGACGCCCACGCTACTAGCGTTGTTCATTTTCTTTTCTGGCGTCCGCGTTGTTATTCATCTATTTGATTGCGGCTTAATGACAACCGCAAGCAAAATAAACATTGTTAATTCGTTTTCTAATGATCTGAATTAGTGATTTCGTGTCACCTCGCCGAATATCGCGCTGCCCTGTTATCAACCCCGCCCACACTCCTTAGCCGAGCTGGCCGATCTCTCACACGCCGGATTACTTAAGTTTGGCGTTACGTTTGGTTGGATTTTTCGGGATTCTTAGTGGACGCGAGTTACGCGTCTGGCGCCCAACATTTAATTTCGCGTTGAATTTTCGGCCCGTGTGAGAGACTCGTCGGAGAGGCCTTCCACCTTTTTCTCCTTTTCCCCTTTTGATCCGGCACACGCCCCGGGCACGACCGGGAGTGGAAAAGTCGTGACAAAACATATATTTTATATACATATATTTTGTTGTACATATACGTAGCAATGTAGTGCTTTAATAAAATAAATTACAATTATGTATTTTTTATTAAATTGACCGACAGTCGAACCAATACTGGGGAATAACTAATCCCGTGTGGAAATTTTAGCAGGGATCTGATCAGTTTTCCCTAGTTATCATTAGATTCTGATTAGAAAATCCTGTCGGAATCCGGATGGGAAACGTCCCACTTTTAAAAAGGATACCGCTCAGTAAAACTTATAGGATACCGGTCAGTAAAACTTACAGGATACCGGTCAGTAGAACTTATAGGATACCAGTCAGTAAAACTTATAGGAATTTAGTAGGATTTACTAAGCGGATTTCTCATCGATTCTTATTTTGAATTGCAATAGAACCCTCCCCCCCCAAAAAAAAATTTTTTAATCCAAATGTTTTATATAATTATTTTTTATATATCTTTATAATATAGGACGTTAAATTTAAATTTGAGGATCTGAATGTTATCGAGTAATAATGTAAAAAAGACGGCTACCTTAGATCGCTATAGAACCATTCTATACAATAACAGTTTAGTTAAATTATACAAAGCACTACATATATATATATAAAACATTTTAATATAGAATTCAATTTTTGTAAAAATGTACATAAATCTATTATGATAAATATTTATTTATTTAGACTAATTGAAAATACAGAACACTTTTATTAAAAAACCAAATTACCAAAGAACCAAATAAATTTTTGAAAATAATATTGCATATTTATAATGAATATAATTATTATTATTAATGAATAAATAATACTTATAAACTTATAAACTAAAGATATTACTAAGGCTCAGTTCTACATATATCGATTAACTTCTAACCTTAGGTTAACTCACTCTTTGTCTCTTTCTAACGTCTCCCTTAGAAAGAGATGAAGAGTGAGTTAATCTAAAATTAGAAATTAATTGATGTTTATGAAACTAAACCTAAAGAGATTTAACATTGTTGTAAAAACTCAAAAATCTATGAAGAATATTACTGTAAATATATTATAATATAGAATTTTTAGATATAAACCTTTTCCGGAATCAAAATTTTGTAATACACTCTCTGTATTATCGTTTATTTGTATATCTATATTATCTCTCTCAAAGGACTCTTCATTATCGAAATTTTCAGCAAAAATATCATTATGATATAAATTTTCTTCTTTTATAACTTCATTGCCAACATATGAAGCGTTATTATCGCTATTTATTGTTTCTAAAACTAAATTTACATTTTCATTAATTAATTAATTTATTTATTTTTATTTATATTTAAATTTATATTGAAATTTTACATATATGTGCTGTATATATTTACCGTCCGCATGCACTTGCTGAATTTCTTGTTGTACCTCTTTTCTAACTTGTCTATATGTTTTTTTCCGTTCTCGAGCTTTTTTTCTATTTTTCTCACTATCCATTTTAATTAAAAATAAGGCAAATAAAAGTCAAATGTCAAACGATTTGAAAATAAACACTTTTTATACTTTTAGGTTATCTTATTTATATGTTATTTATTAAATTAAAAATTAGGTATTACAATTAGGATTCCTATGGGTATTACCTACTTTTTCCGTTTTTCTTAGACGACTGCAGCGCCAAGCACAAATCTAGGAATTACCAATTGGAATCCAAATTGAATAACTAGAGATCTACGCGTGTGCAAATACGTATGATTTCCTAATTAGGAACTGATCAGAAATTCTTACATTTTTCTAATAACTTATCAAAGATAGGTTCTATGCTAGAAAAACAGGTCGGAATCCTTTAAGTTTTCCTTTCTTAGGGAAATCTCGTCAGAATCTAACAATAAGTGGGAAAGAGATGGGGAAATTTCCACACGGGATGTTAGATTCGGCCCAATATGGGCTAATAAATGTGACCCAACACTGGCAATCAGTGTTGTCCCCGTATTAGTACTCTGTGTCGGGCCAAAGTTGGTGCCAAGACTGGGTGTTATCATACCGACATTGCCCCAGTAATGACCCCGATTTTAGCTTGTACTGGCCCAGAATCGTCAGCCAGTACTGGTAACTCTGGCACCAGTACCAAGCCAGCACTGAGCCTTTATGAAATTCGCACATGGGATATTTTTGCTTTTATCACGAGGATTTAATTTTAAAGCATGTATGGGCCAATTTGCGATTATGCCGTAATTTTCTAATCAATTTTCAACATAGTCACATACTGTCACCTTTCAAATTAAATTTTAATTAATCATGAAAGAAAAGTGTATCTATAATATAATTGAAACGTTTTAAATTAAACATACATATTATTTAATATCTTAAATCAATTAATAAAATACACAATTTCTGTTATATATGAGTCAAATTTCCCCGCGGAATCCTTATGGAAAATGGCTTTCGGTCAAATGTTTCGAAACTTTGCAAAAAGGTAGTTCTCAACATGTAGATTAAAAGTGTCAATGGGCATAAAGCTCTAAAAATTCGAGATTTTGAGCTACAGCCATCCAAAGTGGTAGATTTTTTAATTTCTGCAGTATATTCCGAAGTTTGGCAACGGTAGCTTATCTTAGTTGAGTGAGGTTTTACAAAAAAAATGTGGGGCGTCCGGCCAGCTAAGACAAGACTGTGGGGCGTCCGGCCAGCTAAGACAAGACTGTGGGGCGTCCGGCCAACTAAGACAAGACTGTGGGGCGTCCGGCCAGCTAAGGCAAGACTGTGGGGCGTCCGGCCAGCTAAGACAAGACTGTGGGGCGTCCGGCCAGCTAAGACAAGACTGTGGGGCGTCCGGCCAGCTAAGACAAGACTGTGGGGCGTCCGGCCAGCTAAGGCAAGACTGTGGGGCGTCCGGCCAGCTAAGACAAGATTGTGGGGCGTCCGGCCAGCTAAGACAAGACTGTGGGGCGTCCGGCCAGCTAAGACAAGACTGTGGGGCGTCTTAGCTGGCCGGACGCTCCACAGTCTTGTCTTAGCTGGCCGGACGCCCCACAGTCTTGCCTTAGCTGGCCGGACGCCCCACAGTCTTGCCTTAGCTGGCCGGACGCCCCACAGTCTTGTCTTAGCTGGCCGGACACCCCACAGTCTTATCTTAGCTGGCCGGACGCCCCACAGTCTTGTCTTAGCTGGCCGGACGCCCCACAGTCTTGTCTTAGCTGGCCGGACGCCCCACAGTCTTGTCTTAGCTGGCCGGACGCCCAACAGTCTTGTCTTAGCTGGCTGGACGCCCCACAGTCTTGCCTTAGCTGGCCGAACGCCCCACAGTCTTGTCTTAGCTGGCCGGACGCCCCACAGTCTTGCCTTAGCTGGCCGGACGCCCCACATTTTTTTGTAAAACCTCACTCAACTAAGATAAGCTACCGTTGCCGAACTTCGGAATATGCTGCAGAAATTCAAAAATCTACCACTTTGGATAGCTGTAGCTCAAAATCTCGAATTTTTAGAGCTTATGCCCATTAACACTTTTAATCTACATGTTGAGAACTACCTTTTTGCAAAGTTTTAAAACATTTGACCGAAAGCCATTTTCCATAAGGATTCCGCGGGGTCCTTTATAAAACAAAGTGACAAGTTCAACGCTGCTGAGGTTAGAAATGCAAAAGTCGCAATGTAAGTCCATTTATTCGTGAATAATGACTGTATGGTTCCTGGTTATTCTCCAAATTAATTAATAATGATAAATTAATAAAATAATGAACAATTTTTATAGGTCATCACGAGAATCGTACGGCGATCAGGCAATTGGTTATGTATGCCTCAAAAGAGACGGATCTTTAGGAACATGTATTATAAAATGTAAAGTATGTCCTGAGCATCGTGTTCGCAATAAAGGATACTCGGTTACATTGACTATTGATGAAAAAGATGAAAAAGTGATTGACGTCGAATGTCAAGACTGTGCAGCATCAAGTGGTAAAAGTACAAACCGAAAATAAGTGTAACTACTATTGTGGCTGTCCGAGAGTACTTTTTTAATAATAATAATTTTTAAGTATATTATAGTTATTTTGATTTTTCTGAAAAAAATTATTTATTTAATATCAGGGGGCTGCAAGCATGCGATCGCCTTTTTAATGTGGATGCATAGAAAGTCGAAGAATCCTTCCGTCACAGAAGTAGAATGTTATTAGCTCCGCTCTTCTTTGGCTTCCGTTGGTACATCAAAAAAATATATTGAGCTGAAGGAATTGGGAAAAACTGATGTTGTGGATGCACAACTACCGGACAATTCGTCGTTTTTAAAAGCTCTACTCGATAAAGCAAAAGAGAAGCAATTAGACAGTCAACTCTCCAGGCACAATTTTATATTAGAAAATCGAAAATTGATGTCTCTATCAATACACTAATTATTATTAAATTTTTGTGAAAAAGGAAGTTCTTCTGCAGATAATTTTTTGGAATATGCCAGTAAAGAAATGTCGGAGGATTTATGTTGTATGGCAGAAAAATTAACTAGATCCCAAAGTGATACTGTAACTTGGCATGAACTCCGGTACGGTAGAGTAACAGCGTCCAGAATATACGAAGCAGCACACTGCAAAACGTTGAATGGAACATTCGTACAACAAATTATTGGAGCATCAAAAGTATTCGATTCAAGCAATGCAGCGAGGAAAACGATTGGAGAAAGAAGTTTTGGTTGAGGCCGGAAAGATTACACGGCTGCCCTTCAAAGACTGTGGTCTAATCTTGCTACCTTCATTTCCAGTATTAGGGGCATCGCCTGATGCGATAGGTGATCATTTTATTGTCGAAGTCAAGTGTCCATCAAGTTCAAAAACATTTGATCAGTTTTTGCCACACGGAAAAATCAATGAAAAGTGTAAAGCGCAAATGAATATGCAAATGTTCGCTACTGGTAAAAAGAGAGGCCTTTTTTGCGTCGCCAATCCAGAGTTTAAGAAATCAAGACAGGTAACTATTGTTTGGGAAGATTTTGATAAACATTTCACGAAATCAATAATAGAACACGCTGTTGCTTTCTGGAAAGATTATATTTTTCCTAAAATAATACACTATTCATAAAAATCATGAAACATATAGTGATATGATCATAAAATAAATAATATACACGAAGAAGATTTAACAGCTGTTGTATTTTTTTAACTTACACCCTTTGTTCTCTAGTCTTATCTAGCGTAATTATTTTTAAGTTTTTATTATTGGCGTCTGTAAATTAATTAACGCTGATGCAATTGTCACTAATGAATCTATATGGGGCAGCAATTTATGATGAACACATGCATGCGGTTTTAATATTTCGTATTCTCTCAATCGTCTAATCACACGCTCAATGTGTATACGTAAACTTGCAATACGTTTAGTTTCTAGAACTTCAGCTTTAGAGGGCTTTACACTAGAAGAAACAGTGGGTGGACGAATAAGTAAACATTTTTTCTGATTGAGAAGAGTCTGAATTTGTTTAAAGCCTCGGTCAGCCATAACACCGCATTCTTCCGGTAGCACATTTAAAAGTCCAGATTTTTCGGTAATTAGAGTGTCACTTATCCTACCTCCAAACCATTCGAGACAAAATTAATAAATCCATCTGGAGTCGAAGATATCAGATATTTAAGGGTGTTGCATTTTTTATATTCTGACCAAGTAAGAGCTTGATTTACAGGTTTCGTCGGTTTTTGGATTTGTATCTCGAAACAATCGATAATAGATTGCACATGACTATAATTAGCTCGAAATTGAATTGGTAAAGCTTTTTTCACACTCATTGAGTCTGGAAAATATATTAAAGTTTTTAACATGTGAGCCAAAAGCGGAACAGTGGAATTAAATATATTGCTTGCCTGAGCGTATGATATTCCAAATTGCTCCCCTAGTCTATGGAACGTGTCATTGACTTTTATTTTCATAAAAGTTAATTTAATGTGATCTGCTTTAATCCCAGTCTGTGCGTGTAATAGGTCTATGATCCAGTACCATTCATTTTGAATACCAAGATAACTTTTAGTATTAGCACTGATAAAATAATTTGTAATCGAAAGTGCATTACATTGCATTTGTTTTTTATTACGCGTTTTAAACTTATTTGTTTCCTCTGAATGAGGCTCATAATCGCTCGAAATTGTCGGAAGTAAGGAAGATGATACCGAAGGAGGTTCATAATCGCTCGAGGTTGTCGGAAGTAAGGAAGATGATACTGAAGTCGACAAAATATCTGCGTCCGATTGTTTGTTTCTACTCGACGTGTTAACTCTCATCGATGAAATTGTAATGCTTTGAGTATAAAGCTTATTCGGTGAACAACTTGCATCAGACACAGGAGTTTTGATATTGCACGATACATATTTACTGCGGAAATGTGGCCGTATATTAACTTGGACTTCTTTATGATAAACACTCGTATGAGTCGTGTCACTAGCAGAACAGACACTGTTACTGCGGACATGTGACCGTAGATTAACTTGGACTCCTTTATGATAAACACTCCTATGAGTCGTGTCACTAGCAGAACAGACACTGGAAAGGTGATCTAAGTTTTCGACCGCAGCAGATTGAACCGTTGTTTCCTAAATAATAATCGTTTATGTAAGTTTTAGCATTTATATTACTACAATTCTCTAATTAATCTTATTTTCAAGATCATATATTTACTCTAGGAATATTAGGTGTCACATTTTCCTTTATTCTAGCTTCAGGTAACGAAGAGCATCCTGCAGTAGCCAAAATATCTGCAACCTCTGCTTTGCGTCTTCGCTTCTCAGAAGCAAGGCGAAGAGGGTGTGATTGGCTGTGCGTTTTCTATTGGATTGACAAGAAAAAATGTGCGGCACAACTCCAGGTTTCATTTTTATAGACCCACCCATTAAACAAAAGCGCACGTAATTGTCCATGTCGTCTTTTAGCTAGAAAATAATATCAACAGGAAAGAAGTAACTATTATTTATACAGCATGTCATGGAAACAAATTTCTTATTTTATATACTCATTCATAGATACTATTCTCGTAACCTCCAAAATTTTAGAAATATAGTAGAGATAATAATAGTTTAATATTGAATACTTACAACAAAATGATCCTCGCAACAAAAATAAGTTGATTTTGTTGGCTTGTCCGGACGCCGGGCTAACCGAAACCATAATTTTCTTACTGCTTCTTCGTGTGGAACTGTCACAAATACTTTACTGGGTGCACTTTTTGTTGTATTTTTACATAAGGGCACAAAACACCATCGATAACTAGTCATGTTTATTTGTTTTTATGATGTATACAGCTCAAATTAAAGAAAATTCGAGCATACAGCATGTATTACGGCACGCTATGTGCTTTCGGCAACAACATCGTGACGTCACCGTCGAGCTCGGGTGAACTCGGGCAATTCCGGCGCGTTCAAATAACCAGTCGCCCGACCGCGTTTTAAAATTGCTATAACTTTATAAATATGGGGTATTTTGCAAAAAGGAAAAGATGTACTCTATTAATTGACAATGTTGCCAGAATCGACTTAAAAACCGAATTTTCTTTTCTTTTGTAACTGTGCCAGATTTATTAATTGCTGGAGAGCTTCTTGTTGGTCTGGGTTTGCAAGTTTGTTTAGTGCTTCTAATTATAATAAAAGAGGAACATTATCTGCTTCTTGGTTGCTGGTATTAATCACATCAGTTTTCTGATTTACTGTCAATTGTTGCTCCTCATACTGCTGAACTGTTTGTTCCTGCTGTTCTGGAATTACAGCTACCTGCTGTGGATTTTCAACTTGCTGTTCAACCTGCTGCCGCTGCTGTTGCCCATTCTGTTGCTGCAGAGCTTTTTCAACAAGATACTCGTTTATTATTTTCTTCCCTTCTGATGTTTTGGAAAACTTGTTGAGCTTGTTTCCAATGGCTTTGTATACATTAACTTTGATGTCATCAGGGGATTTGGAAAAATGTTTGGCAATATAGTCTGAAAGTCAGAAAGGAAAGTAAGATATCAATATTCAGTTCAATCAATGATACATAAAAAAATGTATAGAATGTACAATGTATATTGTATAAAGGTACATAGAAAAATGTAAGCAATAAATATTAATCAAAATTAAACAATAAGGCAAGCTGTTGTGGTTGCTTTACTGTTTTATTTTGATTGGTCGAGCCGCTTACCATGCTGTCCTATATACTACAGCATTTTTATAATATGCATTATGAATAGATTGATTTATAAAAAAAAATTAAGAATGAAGAAAAGCATACCAATTATTCCTTTCACTTTTTCCTGATTAATTGGCTGTTTTTGGAAGGCATTTTTATGGGCATTTGTTTTCTTTCCTTTAAGAGAACATAAAGCCAACTCACGGATTGTGAACACCAAGCCACACAATTCTGCTGCCAAAACTGACAGTTTTGAATGACGAGCTTTTGCACAGTTGCGAGTGACAAGCTCTTTGAACCAAACAAAATCATGATCTGAAAATGACAAAAATATAAATTTAAAAAATACATGCATATATAAAAAATACATGCATATATATTACATAAGGTAATTTAGTTTATTAATAAAAATATAAATAAATTTTACCTTTGTAGGATCATTTTCCTTATGTGATTCATTTAAGCCCCCTTGGATACCTTGGTTTGGAATAATCAATTCTTTGCTGTTTTTATTAGGCAAAGTTGGCTCTGAAAAGGATTCGACCTGAAAAATAAACAATATATTTGTAAGCGATTTACCACGGTCTCCCGATAATTTGAACCGACCGCCGAACTTCTCGACCGACAGCGTTGCCGATCTGCGGCAGCCAATAGGAGGACTCGAGGCCAATCCGAGGTCCTTGTGCGCTAACGAAGGTGGTGTGGAAAGTCTGTCGTCGAGTCGAGTCGTGTCGAGTCGTTGCGTCGTTGCGTAACAGAAAAGAGCGATCCGGACTAAATATCGTAGACAAGCGAATTATATATTTTATAACGAACGAAGCTGGTCAGTCGCTCAGATTTTAAAACGTATAGCAAGTTGCTTACATATCAGAAGTGGGATAACGCGCGTGCCACGCAGCGCTTGGAAATCCTGAGGTGTGAAAGTACGTAGGTACACGTTAGGCAGAAATAATGGGCCGCCATAAGTCGCGTGAATCGCATCGCGATTCAGAGAATCAGACGCAAGGAGAAAGAGGCATCATTCACTTTCTGCAACGCGAGACAATGAACGCGTTAAAAGGCTAGAACGCATTGTCGAAAGCTTGGACCGACGGTTACATGCACATGTGGTTTGTGCATACATCGAGGAGATGAATTAATGATCCCACCGTTTGACCCATCGAAGGACGAGTTGGTTATCGAGAAATGGATCGAACACGTGGACGAGCTATCGGTACAGTATGATTGGGATGACCGAGCGATCATGAGGCTAATACCGAGCCGACTGAAAGGTCATGCTCGACAGTGGTACGACATGCGACCACGGTTGGCCGTTACATGGTTGGAAAAGAAAAGCGAGTTAATGCAACAGTTTCGTAAGTCCATTCCTTTCCATAAATTATTCAAAGAAGCCGCACTGTACGAAAGCCTCCCTGGCCAAGCGTTGGGAGATTATTGTTTTCAAAAACTGAATAAATTGCGTAAGTTAGATATTAAGATACCGGATAAATATATAATTAACGCGGTAATTGGTGGGATAACGGACGCGAATATCGCGAGAACGGTGCGATCCGCGCAGCTGGATGATGCAAACAGGTTGTATGCGTATATGACAACCCTCGGGGACTTGCAGTCAAAAGGCGAAAAACACAAAGCTATACCGGTCGTAGGTCAGGGGCGCGATCGGAAAGACCGATATTCGAAACACCCAAGATCAAATCAGTCGCGAGACGCAATTAACGAGAATTCAAAATCTACGGATAAAATCGGTGATAGCAGTGATCATAGTAAACCGCAAGTAGAATGTTATAATTGCGGGAAAGTGAGTCACTATGCGAGGAAATGTCTCGAGCCGCGAGTGGAATGTGACAAATGTAAACGGAAAGGGCATATGACCGCTAAGTGCCCTCAAAATAAAAATGTAAATATTGTGAGACTAGAATGATCGGCGTCAAATTTGTATGAACGAGAATTAATAGTAAATGGACGTAAGATTAACGGATACGGGAAGCGGTTGCACCCTATTGCGGCATTCGGTTGTCGAGAAAAATAAAATGACTGTCGTACCAAGGTCAAGTATAATATTAAAAGGATTCGCGGGACAGACCGTAACCGGTGATCGATCAACCCTATGTGAGATAAAAATAATGGACGCGAAAGCGTGTGTAAACGCAATCGTTATACCGGATAATTGTCTTGCGTATGAAATCATCGTCGGTCGCGACTTCCTGGAACAGGAACATATTGTAGCTATTAAACGCGGTAAGGAATTGTTATTCAAACAATTGTCTGATATGAATAAGTTGTCGGAAGAGGTCGTGAGCGTGAGTTTTCTAGATGTGTCAACAGAAGACTCGATACGCGTGGGCCCTATTGGCGAATCGGCGAGGCGACAATGTGTCGAGTTAATTCGCGAATTTGAAGATTGCGTGTCATCCTCGATGAAGGATTTAGGAAAAACGGACACTATTTCATTTCGTATACGTTTGTACAAAGCCGCGAAAATCGCAATCGATAAATAGCGCTGGGGGCGAGCGCGCGCCTGCGATCGCTTGACGCAACGCGAACACGCTCGTGCCACGTGAACACGCCGCAAGCTTGAGCCCACCACTGCGCGCGGTACCGCGACGACCAATTACGAGCACTCGCAGTTTAAAAGCCGCAATTTGGCAACGCTCATTCGCTCAATTTGTCTCTGGTTTTCTAGAAGGTTCATTAACGGCAGGTAATACCCCTTCCTTAACGAAGAGCCTTCTGAAAGTTCAGAGACAATAAAGGAGCTAACGGAGCGACGACCGTGGCAGTCGTTCGCTAACGTTTCCGCACTAAGCCGCTTCTCAAATTCAAACTCCTGTAATAGATTTAAGTGATTGTAAGATTTTGTATTAAAGACTTTGTTTCGTGTTCGGCCAAGGCAGCCTTGGGACACGAAGAGTATGCCGGAATTCGTCCTAACAAGGGCGCGAAGCGTGTTCTGGCGATCGGCGAAGAGTGCTTGCGAATAATTGCAGCCGTTTATTTGGTTTTGTATTTAATCACACAAATACATAAAGAGCACATATAACGTACTGCGTATTTCGGCGGGAAGGCTCAGCGAAGACGAGCACTTGAATCACAAGTCGGTGAGGAGAATTACGTTCTCGCTCACTGAGGTCGTCCACTTCCCCGTTGAAGACGGCTGGTGGAGCATGCCACCTCCGGTTCGCGCGGCGATCAATCGGGGATGCTGGTTGCGGCGAACGGTCTATCGACTTTTCGGTTCGAGTTCGAATACAGTTCTGCCGTCTCGCGGTCGAGTTCCGGCTTGAGGAAGGCTCGGCGGGGGAGCCGGGTGCGTTACAAGGGAACAAATCGGATCGATCCGTGATCGAACCGCTTTGCGCAATACACGAAAGCGCGTAAACGCGTGCGCATGACTCGCATGAGTTCGCATAAATTGAAAGGGAGCGAAGGATTATCGGGCGACGTTCCGCGGCAGGGCCGTGCCCGAGATCGAGGTTTCACGTTCCGCGGGCAGAGCCGTTGACATAAATACGGCGCCCAACAACTCCTCTCGCTACTGGAATTTCGGTTTCTATCCTCAACAGACTTTATTAACGTGTGTAATCGAACATATTGAACTCAGTATCTACCGACCTTACTCAATTCCTCGCGACCTGATTCTACTGACAAAATCGAGAACAACGTTGTACATCAGATGTACCTGTAGTTTATCGTCCGTACTGGCTAGCGGAATTCGAGAAACAAATACTAAGAAATATTGTCGGGGAACTATTAGAGAATGGTATAATTCGGGAATCAAATTCGCCGTACGCAAGCCCTGTGGTGCTCGTGAAAAAGAGCAACGGAGAATATCGTATGTGCATCGATTTTCAAAAATTGAACGCGATTACAATCAAACAGCCGTACCCCATGCAGCGGATCGAAGATCAAATAGATCAATTGGGGAGTAGTTGCTACTTTACGGGATTGGATTTAGCGTCGGGATACTACCAGGTACCGATGGCGGTCGACTCAATTGAAAAGACGGCTTTCATCACACCAGATGGCCACTATGAGTGTTTGCGAATGCCATTTGACCCAATGAACGCGCCTGGAGCGTTTCAGGAATTGATAGATAAAGTGTTAAAAGGTTTAATAGCGTTCCCGTATTTGAATGATGTGATTATACCATCAAAAACTATAGAAGAGGGTATGGTCGACTGCGCCAGGTACTGGAAGTATTCCGCGCTCATCATTTAACTCTTAAGTTAAAGAAATGCTCGTTCTTTACGGAGTCTATAGAGTATTTAGGTAGATAAATTAGTAGTCGAGGAGTTCGACCCGGACGTCGTAAAATCGAGGCTGTGATGTGCATGGAAGCACCTCGAACCGTTAAGCAAGTACGACAGTTTTTAGGGCTCGCAGGCTATTTTCGCAGATTTATTGCCGCAGCAATGGCCGAGCCATTGACGAGACTTACGAAGAAGAATGAACCTTGGTCGTGGGTCTCAAAGAGAGGCTTTCACCGCGATTAAGGAAAAACTTACGACCTGACCGGTATTACAAATCTTTGATCCAACTAAACCGACGGAGGTTCATACCGATGCGAGCGCAATCGGTGTCGGTGCCGTGTTACTGCAACTAGTTAATGGTAAGATGACGGCAATAGCGTACTTTAGTAAACAGACAACGGCGGATCAGCGTTGTTATCACTCGTACGAGTTGGAGACAATGGCTGTTGTGTTGGCCCTGCGATATTTTAGAGTATATGTGTTAGGTATACATTTCAAGGTTGTAACTGACTGCAACGCGTTACGTACAACTTTTACAAAGCGGGATTTGTTACCCCGAATAGCCCAGTGGTGGCTTGAGGTACAAGAGTATACTTTATGACGACGACGATGTCCCCCCGGTCTCGCCAGCCGAGAAGGAGCGCGTCGTCACTTTGTACTAAATCTCTCAAAATGATTATTACATCCACGATAGCTCGACCGAATATTTTCACTTACTCGATATTGGGCACCAGGTGTGGAGAAGGCCACACCACCTTCCTCGAAATTCCAAGACTGACGCTAATACTTAAACGCAAAAGGTCTCAGGCTCTGGTTCGATCGTAGGAGAGGGAGAGCAGCGCATTCAGATCAAATAGGCAAAGTATAGTAACAAGAGAAAGTATATTTCATAAAAAACAGGAGGACAAGATAGTGGATGTCCTTCGCAGAGGGTCGATCCTTTCATTCAGCGCGGGACGATACTCGCGCGCTGATACGCCAATTCGGCGCGACCCGTTAACGCAATATAGTACAGCAACGCGGGACGAAGACGATACATGAACGCGGAATCTCAATTTCAGAACGATACATTAATCTCAGAACGATACCTTAACGCGGAATTCCAGAACGATATTAATTTCAGAACGCTACATTAACGCGGAATTTCAGAACGATACCTTAATTTCAGAACAATACAGAGACGTAGGCAGTACGTCACGCAAACGCTATGGTACGCGAAACGCAATATAATACAACGGTAACGGCACATCCGCACCACGCAAACGATACCCTAACGCGGGAGGGTCCCGTTAGCGCACGGTGCGATAGCGCACAGCCCGATAGCACACGTCGAATTTTAAATAATTCCCGATAGCCCACATTCCTTTAGCACACGTCCCAATAGCACACCAAATAAATGGCGCACTATCCCGATAGCGCACCAAGTAATATGCACATTTGCCCGATAGCACACAGGAAAATGAAACATAGTACCGATAGCGCACAAAATGTTGGAAGCATTATCCCGATAGCGCACGCACGTTTCTTTCCCGATAGCGCACGAGGTGCGCTAAAGGGACGTGTGCTAAAGAGAAAAGACGCGTTTCTTTCCCGATAGCGCACGAGGTGCGCTAAAGGGACGTGTGCTAACAAGAAGAAAAACGTTCATTTCCCGATAACGCACGAAGTGCGTTACAGGGACGTGTGCTAAAGAGAAATGACACGTTTATTTCCCGATAGCGTACGCACGTTTCATTCCCGATAGCGCACGAGGTGTGAGCCCCTCCGCCCACACTCCTAGGTTTACTCACACAATGGGGGGGGGTGCAGGGGGGGCAAAGCCCCCCCCTGCCCACCCATCAACCCAACCCACACCGCCCAGTGCACAGGGAGGGTGTAGGGGGGCGGTGGCCCCCCGCCCACACTCCCTAGGTTCACTCACACAATGGGTGGGGGGCAGGGGGGGCGAAGCCCCCCCGCCCACGCATGTACTTGCGCTATCGGGAAAAAAACGCATCTTTTCTCTTTAGCACACGTCCCTCAGCGCACCTCGTGCGCTATCGGGAAAGAAACGTGCGTGCGCTATCGGGAAATAAACGTGTCATTTCTCTTTAGCACACGTCCCTGTAACGCACTTCGTGCGTTATCGGGAAATAAACGTTTTTCTTCTCGTTAGCACACGTCCCTTTAGCGCACCTCGTGCGCTATCGGGAAAGAAACGCGTCTTTTCTCTTTAGCACACGTCCCTTTAGCGCACCTCGTGCGCTATCGGGAAAGAAACGTGCGTGCGCTATCGGGATAATGCTTCCAACATTTTGTGCGCTATCGGTACTATGTTTCATTTTCCTGTGTGCTATCGGGCAAATGTGCATATTACTTGGTGCGCTATCGGGATAGTGCGCCATTTATTTGGTGTGCTATCGGGACGTGTGCTAAAGGAATGTGGGCTATCGAGAATTATTTTAAATTCGACGTGTGCTATCGGGCTGTGCGCTATCGCACCGTGCGTTAACGGATCCCGCTCCCCTAACGCGACAGAAGACCGCGGATTCCTCCCGATTACGCGCGTCCCAGAATAACCGCTAATCCCTTCGGAATACGCGAGTCCCAAAAGTGACCCCGCGATGGCCCTCGGTTATCACGCGCGAGGCCTCGTAAAGTCCACGACACGAAACTCCACGATGCCCCGCACGCCACGTCGCGATCACGCGGAGCTCACGCTGCGGCCCCGCGATGATACGGTATCCGGTCGTGCGAAGAGCACCCCGCCTAAAACGGCTCGATTACGCACGGCGCATCTCCCCGTTCAACGATACTCTAAATCACGAAAATCTGACGCATCGGTTACACAAGACACGAAACACGCTAACGCTTGCAACGAATCGACGACGTTAACGATCTCACGAAAACGATGCATTATCACGAAAATCGGAAACCACGAAACGCTGACTGTCGGCAGCTCTTCCGGATTCCCGAGACGGGCAATCTCAATAACTTTCCGACCGGGCCCTCCCGCGGTATTTTTCTCGATATGCTCTATAATCGGGTTTTACACATTCTCGCGGCACAACACGACTCCCGGGAGGGCCTCGGTTTGGCGACGGTCTTACTTGGAGGTGTTAGAGCAGTGGCCTTACAAAATAAATCCTCCTTCGGCGGCAGTTCGTCGTCTCCGAGGGCCGGTGGTACCTTTCGATATGGCGGCTCGCACGACAGTGTCCGCTCCTCGGTCCGGCGAGACTACGCCGGATCCGCGCTCCTGCGCGCCAGAGTTGTCAACTTCTGCCGCTGCTGCCGATCGCCGCGCCCGACCACTGCTGCCTCTAGGCGGTCGCCGCGCCCTGTTCGGGCGCCTCTTGCACCCACCTCCACCTACCGGCTCAAGCGCGCGTCAAATCCGCCTCGAGTCCGGCTGTCCAGGCCGCGACTCGTGGACCGGTTCGTCGACGGCCAGGCTGGACGGGCCATGGCCTGTCGACCAGTGGCGGAACTCCGGTGGTGATTACGTGCCTTTTTCGGGGACCTTCGTCGGGGCGTCCCCCTTGGTGGTTCCCCCGCACTCGGGCCGTTACGTCGTCGCGGCTACGTGCTCTGCTGGATGTCTGGCAGTCCTGGCTATGGGCCTCGGCGTGACCCGCCCGTCGGCCGTCCGTCCTCGGTAAGCTTCCGGATGTCCACCTGCAATATTCCCTCGGTGCGACTTTACGTCGGTACATAATTTCCGGGCCATCTGCTCTGCACCTTCTCGCAATCTGAAATCTCGTAAGCGGGTTAACCTAACTTTAATCGCTAGCGCTCCGCCCGCCTCGGGCGGAGGCACCACCCTTGACGTCCCTCTCGGTCGAGCTACCGTCTGGGCAAGGGACGCGACGAATGTCACAACTTTTGAAATCGAATATCGTGCAGGAGTTAAAATGGCACACGCGGATGCACTCGGTCGCAACCCTATGCCATTAATGTTAGAAGTTGCCCAGATTGACATTACAGAAGGCGATTGGATACTTGCTGCTTAACTGTAAGATGAGCAGTTGGTGCGGATTCGTAATATTTTGTTAAATGGAAAGCCAACCGGCGAAACTAAGCACTATTTTGATGAGTATGTGATACATGATGGTAAACTATACCGACACTTAAGTGAGAATGAATGGTAAGGCATGGATTGTACCACGGAACGCGCGGATGCAGGTCTGCAGATTGTGCCATGACGACGCGGGTCATCTAGGTGCAGAAAAGACGTTGGAACGTCTTAAGAGAAATTACTGGTTTGCTGGCATGAGGCGGTTTGTAACAAAATATGTCAGTGCTTGTCTGAATTGTGCCTATTACAAACACACGTTTGGCAAGAAGCAATGCAAATTGAATATTATTGAAAAGGCACCGGTTCCGTTTCATACGGTGCATATTGATTACGTAGGTCCCTTTGAAACCAGTCGGAGACAAAATAAGTTCCTTCTAGTTATGGTGGATGCGTTCACCAAGTTTACTATTATTGAGGCAGTAAAAAGTCAAAAGACTCAGTATGTTGTAAAGGTTTTGACAAATTTTATTTATCTGTTTGGAGTTCCTACTAGGATAATCAGTGATAGAGGAACTGCTTTTACGTCTCAGTCATTTAGGACGTTTTGTAACACTTATGGCATCAAGCATGTGCTGAATGCTGTTGCTACCCCACGGGCTAATGGGCAATGCGAGAGGTACAACAAAACTATCGTGCAAGCCCTAGCTACCACTACGGCTGGACGAGATCCTGACAATTGGAATTCGGCTGTGAAGAAAATCCAAAGCGCTATGAACACAATGTACAATAAAGGCATCAACACCACTCCGCTAAAGGCATTCATTGGTTGTGAGATGCGGGGTGTGGCCGAGGCTCATCTTTTAGCTGAGATCCAGGATGTTGTACATAGGTTGGACCTGACAGAGCTGCGTGGTGATATCAAGGAGCACATTGATTCAAAGCAGCGAGAACAGAAGGAGCGTTATGACAAAACGCGTCGTAGTGCTATTCAGTACAAAGCTGGTGATCTAGTTTTGGTACTGTTGTGAGCGCACAACGTATTATATATTAATTAGTGCACTTAGCAACTACGAGTCGCCGCCGGTAAGAAACTCGACCCTAGCGACGAGGACCGCTGACACGAAGGCCAGCACGAGTCGCGGTTATGACCATATATGGGCATTCCGATCGCTGGGCCTCCGATCCTAAAATCAAAAGCGCTGACTGCTAAGTCAGTAACACGGAGGCGATAAAACGCCCGCCCTTCCAAGGAACGGCGGGCAGTCTAAGAACCGAGCGCGTACCGCGAGTCGACGAATCATTTTACCTAATGTAACCCGCAAGTCAGGGTAGTGAAAACCAAGTGTGTGATAATAAAGTTTATTTGAATCAACTGCGAGCTCATAAATTTCAGCGATTCCCTCTCCCTCCATCTGCGGATCTGAAGAACCCGGTGCCGGTCCTGAACTATTCAAGGCGCGGCACAACAGTACGAATCACAAGTGATCCGGCAACGGGCAGTAGTAAGAAGCTACATCCTAAATTTAAGGGCCCGTTTCGAGTTCGGAAAATTTTAATCAATGATCGATATGAGGTCGATGACTTGAGAGAAGGATGTAAGCAAAGTCGGTGAGTGATTAGTTGCCCATTTCGCTGGTAGTGTAGCCGCGAGCGTTGCTGTACGGTTGTAGCCTGGGCTGTTATAAGGTTTACGGTAGTCGCCGTTGAAGTTAACCAGTTATACGGTTGTTGCCGTTGACGGTAGTTGCCGTCAGGATTATAATGATTTCACGGTTGTAGCTGTTGGTTATCATTGTTCCAATTATTGAACCAGTCATACGGTTGTTGCTGTTGACGGTAGTTGCCGTCAGGATTATAATGATTTCGCGGTTGTAGCCGTTGGTTATCATTGTTTCAACTGTTGAACCAGTCATACGGTTATTGCCGTTAGCGGTAGTTGCCGCCAGGATTAGAATATTCCACGGTTGTTGCCGTGGTTTTCTTATTCGTTTCAAATATTAAACAGGTTTTCAGTAGTTGCTGGTGATTTACGTAGTCGCAGTTGATAATAAAACTATCATAATAATTATTAAGCAATAATTATTGTTGGTGTTACTGTACGGTCGTAGACGGTAGTACAGAAGCGAATAAAATCCAATGGTTTGTCGTAGCCCGACAGCTTTTGGGAACAATAAGCTTTTGGGAACACGTTTAATAACCAATACGTGATTAAATAATTAAATTATTAAAGAGGAACGTGACGAGAAGAAAGCACAGTTCTGTTCCCAGAATGCTGAGACAGCGGCGGAGTCGCGCGGAACAGATACGGAGCAGCAGACGTGCTCCGATCGGGGTCACCGCACTTCTTCCGCCTTAACGAAAATAATATACAAGTCAATAGCGACAGGACCAGAGCAGATCGCTTCTAAAGTTAACTGCGCATCCTTGACGCGTATTGTATTAAGTACTTATGATAAAGTGAGAGCAAAACCTCTTTTACTGTAAAGTACGGAGTGTCTTTTTATTAGTGCGTGGATCCTAATCCTTTGGGCGCCTACATCCCGACAAAGTCCCTCCTTACGGCTACGGGCACAACATTAATTGGTGGCAACGGTGGGATGCGCCAGCACTACTGAGGCAAAAGAGTGAAAACGCTAATCACTACACAAGAGAAAAACGACAAACATTAAAGAAAAAGCGGCAGATGACTAAACTGTCAGCAAACTAAATCGCAACCAAGGGGAATGGACGTCGACGCAAGGACCGACGAGACATTCGGTACAGCGAGACGCAAGGACCGACGAGACATTCGGTACAACGAGACGGCAGCGATAGTGCAACCCGACATCAACCTACCTCAACGCACGACACAACATCCGGATCAAGTCAACGGCCAACAACACTGAACGAGAACAGCAACGTCAGCAGCCAACACCAACACCGACAGTGACATCACATTGCGAGGCGAACAGCGAAACGCGATGCAGATTCTCATCGTACTGTAAGTCGCTAAAAATATTGTAAAACCGCGTGAATGTCGTTAGGCCGAAGTGCGAGTGTACAAAACGTTGCGAATGCGTCTGGGCTACTTAGCGAGTCAGCAGAGCGAGCCATACGCAACAGCTGTGTAAACCCCGCGATAGTAGTAACCGAAGCGATCTCCGACATACGCGAAAACGTACGTCGTAACTTAGCAAATTACTATTCGGGCGAAAGTTCGCCCGAACCTAGCGAGCATGAATTAATAATTCTCGGCGAGACAACCGATGAATTAACCGCGAGTCACGAGGAACAAATCCCCGACGCGGAATCCAACATAGGCACGCCCAGTAGAGTATCACACCGCCGTGAATACTCTTTGATATCTTACGATTCGAGCCTGTTTGAGCCCCAAGAATATTATACGAGCATGAGTCACTTAAGAGTAAACAACCCGCAAAACGTTCCCGTCGACGAAGTCGACCGCTTACGCGACGAATCAAGCCAGATAAACGCGAGCGCACAAATACCAGGAAATGCGGTAAGCTCTCCAGCCCCACAACCTGACGATGTTAGAGCAATGATACACGATATGATGAACATAATGCACGGTTTGAGATTAGAGATAGATAGCTTGCGCGAAAGGAGGCAACCGTTGAGCCCGCGCGGCGACGAGCAAAACCGACACGATTACGGGTACGATAGACACAATATTGCGTACGGGCGCACTTCAAATGATATTCGAAACCAAGCCGAACATGCGATAGGGTACTTGAGATTAAAAGAAGCTCGAGACATGATCCCCGAATTTGACGGAATTTCAAGCAAACTTCAAGAATTCTTAAGCGCACTATCATACGCGATAAAGAATATTAACCCTCTAGAAGGAACATTATTAGAAACGGTTTAATACACAAAATTTAAAGGAAGAGCTATGACAGACTTCCAAACGCGAAAAATTCAGGATTTCCAGCAATTAGAAAATGAATTAAAAATTTCTTATCTGAGTAGAAAAAGTACCACGCATCTCCAGTTAGAATTCAACACGTTGAAACAAAAACAAAGGGAAAGCGCGCGATCGTTCGGACGTAGAACAGATAAGTTAGCCATGGAATTGTACGACGCAATGATAGAAGGAAAAAATCATGCTTCCGAAGGAAAACGGGCCATACTAGAAACCATACAGCAACAAGCATTGCAAAACTTTCAATTAGGGCTACGAGAAGATATCAAAATACTCGTACGATCCCAACATTACGCTACGCTGCAAGAGGCAATTGCAGGGGCAAACGCAGAAGAAAAAGTTAACGGACCGAGCGGAAATTTCCCGCGTCCAAAAAATAATTACACACATTCTCCACAGGCACGAGATAATAAACCGATGGTACAGTGCCAAAAGTGCGGAAAGAACGGACATTACGGTCGCGATTGCAGGACAAGCCGATACGCGAACCGATTTTCGTTACCAAAACCAGATAGATATTCCCGCGTAAATACAATTGAAAAATATTGTAAACATTGCAAAAAAGTAGGACACGTACGCGAGGAATGCTGGTTATTACATGGGCGACCTGGCAAGGAACAGGTAAATCAAGCCAAACAATACAGAGGACCACAAAAAGGCAATTATAAAGCCATGGATCCGAAAAAGAAAAATTCTAACTTCACGCAAAATAGCGATGAAGAAGACGAAGCAAAACAGCGACGACTAGCGATCGAATACCAAGTTTCACACTTAAACGATACGCAGCGATCGCATACAGGGTTAGATCTCGTTACCCTACCAATGAAAGAAGCTAAGCTAGGTAAAGTGAATCTATTATTTGATACCGGAGCGGCTATATCACTAGTTAAAGTGAAGCACCTAAAAGAGGAAATGCCTATCGAAACGGAGGAAATAACGCTCACGGGAGTGACCGGACACCAAGTACAGACTATTGGTAAGGTCAAGGCAACCATTAAACTCAAGGATCACCAAATCCGACACGTTATGTACATAGTTAACGACAATTTCCCAATAGAATATGACGGAATCTTGGGAGTAGACTTCTTGAAGAAGCAACAAGCCACTTGCAATTACAAAAATAAGCAGTTGCAGATTGGACAGAATATACTAAAACTGTACCCTTACAGAAAACTAATACTAAAACCTCGTAGCGAAATAATTATACAGGTTGTTACCGATAAAAATAAGAGAGGTATAATACAAGCCGAAGAAATCGTTCCTGGAGTAATAATAGGAAATGGTGGAGCCTGAAAATTTCTTATGCAAGGCAAGTATTCTAAACACGACCGACGTCCCGGTCGAGATAGCGACACCACATGTAACCATAGAGGAAATCGAACAGTGCGAACCAGAAGAGATATATATTACTCAATTAAATGGCACGGGAGAGAAAATCCCGCGGAGTGAAAAGGTACTGCGCCTATTACGTACCAAACATTTAAATACAGAAGAAAGAAAAGCTATCATGGAAATCTGTAAAGGCTTTAGTGATGTATTACATTTAGAAGGAGAACCACTGACGTGCACGGACACCATCTCACACGAAATTGCTACGCAAGCAGATAGCGCACCGGTCAACGTACGACCGTATCGCTTGCCAGAAAAGCACAAGGCCGAGGTAAACCGACAAGTCGAAGAAATGTTAAAAACCGGAATTATTAGACCCAATACTAGCCAGTGGAATGCACCATTATTAGTAGTTCCTAAAAAGACCGATGCATCCGGAAAACCAAAATTTCGGGTAGTCGTAGATTTTAGAAAACTAAACGATTTAACTATAGGCGATTCTTTCCCCCTACCAAATATAACAGATATACTTGATCAACTGGGAAATGCTAAATACTTCACTACACTGGATTTAGCCTCTGGATACCACCAGATTCCAATGAAAGAAAGTGATAAATGCAAGACTGCGTTTTCAACACCATATGGGCATTACGAATACAATAGAATGCCCTTCGGATTGAAAAATGCACCTGCCACATTTCAACGCCTAATGAATTCAATACTTACTGGATTGCAAGGACTCAAATGCCTAGTGTATTTAAACGATATTGTAATATACGGAGCGAGCCTGCAAGAACATAATCGGAGACTCATAGAAGTCTTACGGAGGTTACGAAAAAATAATCTCAAGTTACAACCAGATAAGTCTGAATTTCTGCGGAAAGAGGTAACATATCTTGGTCATATAATTACGGAGAATGGAATTTCGCCAGACCCAGCTAAGCTAGAAGCTGTAAAAAATTTTCCGACGCCTACAAAAGTAAAGGACGTACAGGCATTCATAGGATTAGTCGGATACTATAGACGATTTATCGAAGGATTCTCGAAAATCGCCAAACTACTGATTAAGCTAACAAAGAAAGAGAATAAATTTGAATGGACACAAGAGCAACAGCATGCTTTTAATGTTGTAAAAGAAAAATTAACTACCGCTCCTTTACTAAAGTACCCCGATTTTACACAAGAGTTTATTGTAACGACTGATGCTTCCGACTACGCAATTGGAGCAATATTATCGCAAGGAAAGATAGGTCAGGATCAACCGATAGCTTATGCCAGTCGCATACTATCGCGAGCGGAACAAAACTATAACACCACCGAGAAGGAATTATTAGCCATAGTATAAGCAGTTAAATATTTTCGACCATATTTATATGGAACCAAGTTTACTATCATAACCGATCATAAATCTCTTGTATGGTTGTTTAACGTAACAGATCCTGGATCACGCCTAATGCGATGGAGATTGAAACTTGAAGAATATGATTATGTAATTGTACACAAAGCCGGACAAGCTAACAGAAACGCTGACGCATTAAGTCGGCACGTGGCTAACATAACTACTAGCAAGAAAGATGAGACCAACGACACCGAACGAAGATATAGCGAGGAAGAAAAACGACGCATATTATATGAGTACCATGATGCGCCCCTAGGAGGACACCAGGGGGTAGAACGAACAATAAATCGAATTCGATTAGCACACAATTGGCGAGGTATAACTAAAGATGTAGAAGAATATATAGCAAAATGCGAATTATGTCAAAAAAATAAATTAACGCGAAGAAATAAAGCGCCTTTGATAGTAACAGATACCGCGAACAAGCCATTCGAGAAATGCGCACTAGATATCGTAGGACCGTTGACAATTACTAATAACGGAAACCGGTATATATTAACGTTTCAAGATAATTTAACAAAATTTAGCAAAGCAATTCCGATCCCGAATCAAAAAGCAGCAACAATTGCAAAAGAATTCGTTGCAAAAATAATATTTGAACACGGAATTCCGGAAAAAGTTCTAACAGATCAAGAAACTAATTTTTGAGTGAGTTATTTAAAAATACCTGCAAACTATTAAAAATCGCGAAAATACAGACAACGGCCTATCACCCAAAAAGCAATGGCGCACTAGAAAGATCTCATCGCACATTAGCAGAGTACCTTCGCCACTATATTAATTCAGAACAGACGGATTGGGACGAGTGGATTCCCCATGCAATGTTCGCATATATAATACCACTCCGCACACGGCAACAGGATTTACGCCGTTCGAACTAATATACGGACATCGGGCGACATTGCCTACCGCCCTGTCACAACCTCCAAGGCCTACGTACTCATACGATGACTACGCGCAGGAATTAAGGGAAAGACTACGCGCCACCCAGCAGATTGCAAGAAAGCACCTCAAAGAAGAAAAATTAAAAGCAAAGGACAACTACGACAAGAAGACGAGAAACAGTACTTTTAAAGTAGGAAATAAAGTCCTCTTATACGACGAGACTGTTCGTCGGGGACGTTCGAAAAAAACTAGACTCATTATGGGTAGGACCCTACACAATTATTGAAAAAAATTCGGATGTTAATTATACAATTAAGATGGGAAGAAAAACTCTACGCGTCCACATAAACAGGTTAAAAGTGTTTATAGAAAATTAAACCGTAGAAAGGAAGAAAAATAAAAGAACCTAGGAGGAAATAGAAAAATACGAGACAGCGAAAATAAATCGCTGAAAGCTTAGTTGCATTCATCGAAAAATATGAATATAACAACATCAGAGAAGCCAAAATAAAACACTAGAAAATGCTTTTTATTACAGGATGCTAATAGCATGGAGCACCTGTACGAAGACCGAACGTGATATCCGTGAATCGTTTGAAGTGAAAAAATTCACACACGAGCCAGGTATATACTTCGAAAAAATCGGAGTAATGAACCAGGTCGAGTCAGTATGGAAAATGGTAATCAAACTGGACATCATAGCTATGGACCATCGAGACCAACAACTACAAAATTACATGGCACAAACCAAAGCGCAGTGCTATGATAAACCGTTAGAAGAAGACATGAGGCAAACCTGCCAAACCTTGCTTCAAATAACAGAAAAGGATAACGAGCAAGTAACAATGGTATTAAGACGATTGAAAATTACGTACCAAAACCCAAGGAAAACACGAAGAGGATTAATCAATGGCTTAGGAACGATAGCTAAAACATTATTCGGAACAATGGATGCTGATGATGAAATAATAATAAAGGAACAATTAAAGATGATGCAAGGAAACCAGCAAACATTACAACACGCCGTGAAAAATCAATAAAAATATTAAATGCAACTATTGCGCACGTGGATGATATGGAAAAGGTTTTACAGAAAATGAAGATCGATTTCTAAATATTACAGAAAGGATGAGAGAAACCTGGTTACGCGAAAGAGTCGGGTATGGACAACCGAGAAGAACTCGACGAACACTTTTTAATACTGAATGCAATTGTAAATGATTTAACAAATGATATGACAAACATTATAGAACATTTAACTAGTGCGAAAAATGGAATACTAAACATAAGATTAGTTCCGATTAAAAAATAATAAATAATTTACGGAAAATAGCTTCGCAGATACCTCAGGGGACACACTTTCCGTTTCAAATAGCACCAGAAAAACTGGGCAACGATAGAAAAAATTCGCGAAAATTAGCGCATACTGCGACGGCACAAATATACACCATTATACAATTCCCACTGATCACATACCCAACGTACGAAGTAATAAAAGCGATATCTTTACCTATACATAAAGCGAAGATATATTTGTATTTGTAGAAATAAATCAACAACTTATAGCGATAGATACCGATAGCCGAACATATTGTACAATCGCGGAAAACGAATTAGATAAATGTATTAAGGATGACAATTCATATGTATGCGAGCGAACCACCCCGTTCATCACGTTAGATAATAATGCGTTATGCGAAGTACAAAGCGTATGTAGCTATAGATACACATTTAGATCATTGCCAGTATTCGAAGCATACACGCCAACACAACGATATGGATAGCATTAAGTATCCGAACTCATGGCTATATTCCACTCAAACTAAACAAGCCATAGAAATAACGTGCAGAAACGAAGCGATGCAAAAAATATAAATCGAACGGACAGGTCAAATACGCTAAGAGACAAATGTAAGATAGTAACGCCCGACATGACGGCAAGAACAAGCCACACGCGAAAGAACGACGTACATACAAACACACCTGCCCGATTATAACGTAACATTCCAAACATACACAACAGACGAACCAACAACTGGACATTGCCAAAATGTCAAATTCCGAAAAATTATACAAAACCCCTCAGAACTTATGGGAATTAAGCAAACAACTGACAGAAATCGACAGCGAATTAGATAAAAGCGAAATAGATGTACATAAATACACTACATACCCGATACTTTCAAGTTTTACGGGAACTATACTCATAAGTAGCAATAGCGATAATATATATAATAAAAAAGAATAAAAATAAACCAGAAATACAAATGAATCCAAATCTAAATCCTATGTGCAAACCACGAATTATTCAAGAACATATATATCATACGGCAAGCGGCGAGAAACACCCGACAATAAAATAAGGCCCAAAAGGGACAGCGATACCGCGATATTGTATTAAAAAACGATGTAAGTTAAGAAATTCCCGATGTAAATTATGTAAGACGAAACACATGTAAACCATCCGTTTTCCTTTTTCAAAGGGGGAGGAATGTCGTAGCCCGACCAGCTTTTGGGAACAAGAACACGTTTAATAACCAATACGTGGATTAAATGATTAAATTATTAAGAGGAACGTGACGAGAAGAAAGCGAATCACAGTTCTGTTCCCAGAATGCTGAGACAAGCGGCGGAGTCGCGCGGAACAGATACGGAGCAGCAGACGTGCTCCGATCGGGGTCACCGCACTCCTTCCGCCTTAACGAAATAATATATAAGTCAATAGCGACAGGAATCAGAGCAGATCGCTTCTAAAGGTAACCGCGCATCCTTGACGCGTATTGTATTAAGTACTTATAATAAAGTGAGAGCAAAACCTCTTTTATACTGTAAAGTACGGAGTGTCTTTTTATTAGTGCGTGGATCCTAATCCTTTGAGCGCCTACATCTCGACAAAGTCCTTCCTTACGGCTACGGGCACAACAGGTTGTAGCCATTTGTACAAATTGAATTTAATTGCTAAAGGATAATTAATGGAAGTTGGTTGTGGCCACTAGTACAAAAATTGATTATTTTTAGTTGCTAAAGAAAAAATAACTGGTGGAATTTGGTTGTAGCCGATAAACCCTCTAATAACGGATGCTGTATATGGGAGTGCCCGAGAAATCCAAGTTGGCGCCGTTAGTGGAGAATCATTTATACTATCATTATGACGAATAGGTGCAACCGGTACTACCACACCGGTCACTAAGGACAAACCGAAACACATGGGCTGAAAGAAACTACCAGTAAGAAGCAGACTACTCTAACATGCCTGGGGGACGGCAACGGTGGCAAGGAAAAGCCGAGTGTAAGCGATTTACCACGGTCTCCCGATAATTTGAACCGACCGCCGAACTTTCCGACCGACAGCGCTGCCGATCTGCGGCAGCCAATAGGAGACTCGAGGACGGGCCAATCCGAGGCCGGACCGGCGGCCAATAGGAGGACTGAAGGACGGGCCAATCCGAGGCCCTTGTGCGCTAACGAAGGTGGCGTGGAGAGTCTGTCGTCGAGTCGAGTCGTGTCGAGTCGTTGCGTCGTTGCGTAACAGAAAAGAGCGATCCGGACTAAATATCGTAGACAAGCGAATTATATATTTTATAACGAACGAAGGGTCAGTCGCTCAGATTTTAAACGTATAGCAAGT